>JAPDNY010000011.1:104946508-105185813 GCA_029375565.1 Gekko gecko
TGAACTTTGGTCATCTGAGGCCTTGGCATCCAAGTTACTATCCATTCAGAAAAGAAACCGTTCCGTGGAAAAAAACCCTACATCTTTGCATCACACACACACACAGAACAAGAGACAGGCTGTGGATGTCAACTAGCTAGGGATGACAACTAGCTAGGGATGCCAGCCTCCAGGTGGGACCTGGGGATCCCCTGGAAGTACAGCTCGTCTCCAGACGACAGAGACCAGTTCCCCTGGAGAGAATTGAGGCTTTGGAAGGTGGACTGTATGGCCCTGTACCCCGCTGAGGTCCCTGTCCTCCCCAGGCTCCGTCCCCAAATCTCCAGGAGTTTCCCCAACCTGGATCTGGCAACCCTGCTCCCCCACCCCCTCCTGGTGGCCAGGGAGGGCAACCAGTGTTCCCTCTAAGCTGAGTGAGTGTGAGCCAGCCCACAGTCTTTTAGCCTCCGGCTCACAGATTTTTGCCTCGGCTCGGGAAGGAGGGCTCCAGAGCAAACTAATTTACGCAGCGGCCAAATTGCTCGCTCGCAACTTTTAAGGCTGGTAACTCACAAAGTAGGGGCTGCGGTGGCTCAAGTGGTTAAGACGCTGAACTGCAGGCTGTGGAAGGTCAGAAGTTCAGCAGTTCAAGACACATGAGTGCCGCATGATGGGGTGAGCTCCTGTCTCTAGTTCCAGCTCCTGTCAACCTAGCAGTTCGAAAGCAAGAAATTGCAAGTAGATAAATAGGTACCACTTCGGTGGGAAGGTAACAGCGTTCCGTGTGCCTCAGTGTTTAGTCATGCTGGCCACATGACCACGGAAACGTCTTCGGACAGCGCTGGCTCTTCGGCTTTGAAACGGAGATGAGCACCGCAACCCTAGAGTCGGATTCAACTGGCTTTCGAGCAAGGGAACCTTTACCTTTACCTTTAACTCACAAAGTAAAAATTTTGCTCCCAAGCAGTGTTCCCTCTAAGCTGCGTTAGTGTGAGCTAGCTCGCAGTTTTTTAGCCTCCGGCTCACCCACTTTTGTCTTAGCTCAGCAAGGATGCCTCCAGAGCAAACTAATTTATACAGTGGCCAAATCATTTGCTCACAACTTTAATGCCAGCAGCTCACAAAGTAGAATTTTTGCTTACAGGACTCCACAGCTTAGAGGGAACACTGCTCTTACGACTCCACGGCCTTGGAGGGGGCGTTGTGGTGGGCAACCCGACCCCAAGCACAGACTGCCCTTCAGTGGGTGGGAGGCTCTGAGAGTCCGAACTACCGAGGCGAGCGGAGAGGGGCCGACCCAGAATGTTGCTGCCGGGCTTTCTGCAAAGAAACACGTCCTGGAGCAAACCCATTTAAGGGAGAATGCTGGCAAACGGCTGCCAGGTCTGACTTTGGAAGCAGAGTCATGCCACGAGGAGGCAAAGCCAACGAGCCGCACGGTCCCTGGCATCTGGTGGGCAGGAGGCCAGCGTTCAAAAGCCAGAGCCGTCGACGGCCCTGGCTCAGTGGAAGAGCATCTGCTTGGCTTGCAAGAGGTCCCAAGTTCAATCCCCGGCAGCGTCTCCAGGTCAAAGGACCGGGCAGGAGGAGACGGGAAAGACCCTTCTATGCCCGAGACCCTGGAGAGCCGCTGCCAGTCTGAGTAGATGATATTGACCTTGACGGACTGACGCTCTGATGCCGTATGAGGCACCTCCATGCGTGTGCCCCGGACGAGGGTCACCACTAGTGTTCCCTCTAAGCTGAGTCAGTGTGAGCTAGCTCACAGTTTCTTAGCCTCCGGCTTACACAGTTTTCGGCTTAGCTCAGGAAGGAGGGCTCCAGAGCAAACTAATTTATGCAGCGGCCAAATTGTTTAGCTCACAACTTTAATGCCGGTAGTTCACAAAGTAGAATTTTTGCTCACAAGACTCCACAGCTTAGAGGGAGACTGGTCACCACCGTGCTCTGAGCGGAGTAGAAGGATCCAACTCTCAGCTTGGGGACGTGCTCAGAAACTGGGTTCCCTCCTGCCCAAGGAGTTGTGGTCCCTCTGAACCCCCTCCTGGTCAAGCTCTCTCCGTGCCAGGACGCCACATCACGCCTTTGGCACAAGCCTCGCCAAACCCAGGTGGATGTTAGGCAGCCAGGCCTCCTGTTCTCCCAGCAAGACCTGCGGCGCAGCTCATTAGAGGCCAGAGACAACAGCAGGGACAGACCTCCACCTCAGTTCTCACCTAAGGACCCCGCTGAGGCCAACGCACCGGGGCAGGAAAGGGCCACGCTGATTCTCCCTGCCGGCCACCAGCTTTTTGCTTGCAGCCCATGTGTAGGAAAAAAACCCTGGATATCAAAATCGAGAGTCACAGCCCAAACGTGAAAGTAAGAACAGAAGAGAAGCCAAATGTTGGATCAGGCCAGTGGCCCATCCAGTCCAACACTCTGTGTCACACAGTGGCCAAAAATAGCAGGTGCCATCAGGAGGTCCAGCAATGGGGCCAGGACACTAGAAGCCCTCCCACTGCTGCCCCCTTCCCCAAGCACCAAGAGTATAGCGCATCCCTTGCCCCAGAGTCCCTATCTATACTTTGTGGCTAATACCCACCGATGGATCTCTGCTCCATATAAGAACAGAAGAGAAGCCAATGTTGGATCAGGCCAATGGCCCATTCAGTCCAACACTCTCTGTGTCACACAGTGGCCAAAAAAAGCAGGTGGCATCAGGAGGTCCAGCAGTGGGGCCAGGACACTAGAAGCTCTCCCACTCTTGACCCCCCCCCCAAGCACCACGAGTATAGAGCATCCCTTGCCCCAGAGTCCCTATCTATACCTTGTGGCTAATACCCACTGATGGACCTCTGCTCCACATAAGAACAGAAGAGAAGCCAGTGTTGGATCAGGCCAATGGCCCATCTAGTCCAACACTCTATGTCACACAATGGCTGAAAATACCAGGTGCCATCAGGAGGTCCAGCAGTGGGGCCAGCAGTGTATAAAGACACAAGGAAGCTGTAAACAAGCGCTACGCTTATGAAATAAAACCATTCGATCACAATATATTCTTTCAGTAAAAACAATAACTACAAAGTGTACAAAAAGAGGTTCTTGAAGGCAATCATTGATGACGTGGGCAATCCAGAATATCTACTAGTATGACTAATAGTACTATGTAATATAGTGTGACTAATAGGAAATTGCCGTAAGGAAGTATTGCTGTACAGAAAACTATGGTTAGCATTCAAACATTCAACAATGTTTAAGGAAGAGAAGACTGGGGCCAAAAGGCGGGGGGGGGGGGGAGAAAACTGAACCTAAAACCTAAAATTCAGAACCTAAAGAAGCTCAGTCAAATGCAAAAGAGGGCCAGCGATAAAAGCTTAATATATGAAATATATATATTAAAAATACATGTATTTATTAAACAAAGGTTTTAAAATGACATATAAGGGCCCAATCACAACTCATGTACAAATATCCAATTATAAAATACAAGGGCTAATGGACTTGACCTGATGCGTTTCGGCCTGCATGGGCCTTCTTCAGAGGTCAAATGCAGTGAGGCACTTATTGGCTATAAAAATACATTGGTTTACACTTTTTAAATTGTTTCTAGATTTATACCAGAGAAACACCACTGGGCCTGTGATTGCACTGTTGGAGGCCTCATTTGTACTGTTATTCTGTGCCTAGTGGTTTAATTTTGGAAGTAAGTCAGTAGTCTATATTTATCATTTGGTAGTATATATTTACAACTTATTTATCAGTTTTATTATATGTATTTAATTTCCCATTTCTTTTTATCTTTTACACCAACCTTTTCCTGGTCCCTATTGATTTTATATCTTGTATCTGTATGAGGATTGTAATGTATTTTTATAGCCAATACGTGCCTCACTGCGTTTGGCCTCTGAAGAAGGCCCCTGCAGGCCGAAACACATCAGGTCAAATCCATCAGCCCTTGTGTGTTATAACTGGATATGTGTACATGAGGTGTGATTGGGCCCTTATATGTCATTTTAAAACCTTTGTTTAATAAATACATGTATCTTTTTTTATATATTTCACATATTAAACTTTTATTGCTGGCTCTCTTTTGCATAAGGAATAGAAGATGCCACGTTATAATGGTCCCGTTCAGATGAAGTGCTAATGAAACGAATTTACATTCCGGAGAGCTTCGTCAACGATTGCCTTCTTTTTGTACACTTTGTGGTTTTATATATATATAAAGCGTTCCGTGCGCCTTGGTGTTTAGTCATGCCGGCCACATGACCACGGAAATGTCTTCGGACAGCGCTGGCTCTTCGGCTTTGAAACGGAGATGAACACTGCAACCCTAGAGTCGGATTCGACTGGCTTTCAAGCAAGGGAACCTTTACCTTTACTTTTATATATATATATGTATATATATATATATATATATGTATGTATGTATGTATGTAAGTAATTGTTTTGCTGAAAGAACATATTGTGATTGGATGGTTTTGTTTCATAAGCGCAGCGCTTGATTACAGCTCCCTTGTAGAAACCTCCCCCCCCCGGGCATTTTGCTTTACAAAAAACACTCGCTCAGTTTTCCCCACTGGGAAAAGAATAACAAAGAGGACACTGGTCAGTTTCTCCTCTTCTCGCCCCTGGAATTCTCGTGGCATGAAACACACGTACAAAAATCAGGGTGCCTTTATAGGTATAATATATATACAGCACATATACATTATGTATATCGTTCTTCTGTATCCTGTTTGTTTTAAGAAAAAAACAAAAAAGGGAAACCTTCCCCGCCCCCCAAATTCCACTCTTCGGTTTGCTATCCCAACATCTGGACAGTGACCTATTTGGATTCATACAAAAACTCCCGGAGGACCTCAGACGGCCAAGTGACCCACTGTCCCCGCAAAAGGGAAGAAAAAAATGAACGTTTATCAAATGCTGCAAACTGGCACAGGGACGGGGGACCCCCCTGGCCAGCGATCCTTTGCTGGGGACGAGACTGCTTGGAGCCCTGAAGCCCCTCTCCCCGCCAGAACCAGTGCCCGAGCCCCCTACAAGACCAGATCCTCAATGCCCCAAGCAGGAACGGCAGCACCGCTGACCTCTGTGGGAAGCGACGCTCAGCGTAAAGCAAAAAGCATCCACGAACTTAGGACCGGGATAAGGGGAGGCTCCCACCGAGCCAGGCTTGCTCGGAGACAGACAGCCTAGCTAAAGGACGGCCTCGCTTGAGGAAAACAGGGCTTGCCTGCTGCAGATCTCACCCGCGGGGCCTCCTTTCAAGCAAGCGTCGCCGTCCCAACCCCGTCCCAGCGCCAAGCACCGAAGCGAAAGCAAGTGCCCTGCTGCCAGGCCGACGGGACTTGGCCCGTCAAAGTTGCACGGCCGAACTCCCCCCCCCCACTAAGGAAAGGGCGGCTGGCGAGGGGTACCCCCGGGGCCGGGGCGAGATCCGCTTCCGCCGAAGCCTTTGCCACGGGACGGCACCCCCTCCGCGGGACAACACCAAGGCCACGTTCTGGTCTGAATCAGAAACACCCCCCGACCAACACCTGGAATATTAAGTTATTCACATTGCGGTTAAAACTTCATTAAAAAAATAGAAATGTCGTGTGCAACGCTGCTGCCGCTGGCGGGCCGAGGCACCCCGGCAGCCGGCCAGTCCTCAGCTTGCCCCGAGCGCCTCTTCTCGATTTCCCTGCTCCTCTGACCAGTCCAGACTCGGGGGGAGGAGAGAGGGGGGACACACCGGGAAGAGCTGAGGAGCTTTGCCCTCCCCGCGCCGAGCCCGCTCCCCTTTCCGTGGCTTGCTCGCTTCTCGCACCTTCACAGAAGAGACGGTCGGCCGTGAGCACGAGGTGGATACCAGACGGAGCCACTGACGAAGGCGGCTGGGGGGGGGGGGGCGGGAGCCGTGTAGGATTTCCCCTTCAGCTTTCCCCAGAAACAAACTGGGGATGTTTTCCCTCTAGGTGTGCGTGTGTGTGCGTCTGTGTGTAAGAGAGAGCAATGGAGACCCCCTTGCTGCGTGGGCGTGGCCGTGCTGCCACCATCCTCTCCTGACCTCTGGATTTCAGGAAGAGTCGTGGTCCATGCTGCAGCCCAGAGCCTCGATGTCGTTGCTGATGTCCGAGATCATGCGGTCCCACTCGTCTCCCTCCGAGGGAGCTGACTGGTCATCCGAGCTCCCGGTGGCTCCGTTGCCGTTGGTCGTGGAGTTGGAGGCGGAGCTCACCGTCCGCCGGTACCTCCCGAAGCTGTCGGTGATGATGCCCCGGCCGTCCTTCACGCCAAGGGTCTCTAGGAAATTCTCAAAGTATTGGCTGTCCTTCTCAGGAATGAAGGGTCTAAGGCCTTTGGGAAAGGGCGGGAGAGAAAGAGGCAAAATATTTAATCCTTCATACGGGGGCCAGGCATAAACGTTCTGACACTGTATTCCCCCCCCAGAAGCAGAATAACCACGTGTCTCCACATTTCTACATCCACAGCCAACAGGGAATTGCATTTAATAACATCCCGTGGACACCATCTGCTACAGCAAGAGCTGGTTCATCTTGTTGATGTGAATCATAGAATTGTAGAGTTGGAAGGGGCCCTATTTACCATCTAGTCCAACCCCCTGCCCAATGCAGGACCAGTCTAAAGCATCCCTGACAAATATCCGTCCAGCCTCTTCTTGAAAGCTGTCAGTGAAGGGGAGCCGACCACCTCCATAGGCAGCCGATTCCACCTTTGAACCACTCTGACTGTGGAAAAGTTTCTCCTAATATCCAGCCGATACCTTTCTGCATGTCATTTAAACTTGTTGCTTCGGGTCCTCTCCTCTGCTGCCAACTGAACAGCTCCCTGTTCTCCTCTAAGTATTGGCCTTTCAGATCATAGAATCATAGAATCACAGAGTTGAAAGGGGCCATACAGACCATCTAGTCCAACTCCCTGCCCAATGCAGGACCAGCCTAAAGCATCCCTGACAAATATCCGTCCAGCCTCTTCTTGAAAGCTGTCAGTGAAGGGGAGCTGACCACCTCCCTAGGCAGCCGATTCCACCTTTGAACCACTCTGACTGTGGAAAAGCTTCTCCTAATATCCAGCCGATACCTTTCTGCATGTCATTTAAACTCGTTGCTTCGGGTCCTCTCCTCTGCTGCCAACTGAACAGTTCCCTGTTCTCCTCTAAGTATTGGCCTTTCAGATCATAGAATCATAGAATTACTGAGTTGAAAGGGGCCATACAGACCATCTAGTCCAACCCCCTGCCCAATGCAGGACCAGCCTAAAGCATCCCTGACAAATATCCGTCCAGCCTCTTCTTGAAAGCTACCAGTGAAGGGGAGCCGACCACCTCCATAGGCAGCCTATTCCACCTTTGAACCACTCTGACTGTGGAAAAGTTTCTCCTAATATCCAGCCAATACCTTTCTGCATGTTATTTAAACTCGTTGCTTCAGGTCCTCTCCTCTGCTGCCAACTGAACAGCTCCCTGTTCTCCTCTAAGTATTGGCCTTTCAGATCATAGAATCATAGAATTTCTGAGTTGAAAGGGGCCATACAGACCATCTAGTCCAACCCCCTGCCCAATGCAGAACCAGCCTACAGCATCTCTGACAAATATCCGTCCAGCCTCTCCTTGAAAGCTGCCAGTGAAGGGGAGCTCACCACCTCCCTGGGCAGCCGATTCCACCTTTGAACCACTCTGACTGTGGAAAAGTTTCTCCTAATATCCAGCTGATACCTTTCTGGGTGTCATTTCAACCCGTTGCTTCGGGTCCTCTCCTCTGCTGCCAACTGGAACAGCTCCTTGGCCTCCTACAAATGGCAGCCTTTCAGGTATTTAAAGAGAGCAATCCTGTCCCTTCTCAGTCTCCTCTTCTCCAAACTAAATGTTCCTGAGGCCCTCAGCCTTTCCTCGTAGGGCTCGGTCTGCAGAAGTCGCACTCGACTCTGGATCACCGAAAAGAATCCGCATTTCCCCCCCCAAAGTAGTTTTATTCATTTTTCAATTCCAACAATAATGAGTAAGATAGGCGCGCCTCTATAGTTTACATATACATATACTCTATAGTGCTCTATACGTTCTCATTTGCAATGTAGTGCGTTCATTTCCGTACAGTCATACTATGTGTCTTTAGTACACTTCTTAAATTCTACACTTATTTGATCTGCATTTGAAACCTGGAGTTACTGGGCTTGCTAGAAAATGGCTGCTGTCTCGTCTCAGGGGAAACAGAGGAGAATTCCTGAATCTAGTTTTGCTGTTCCAAACGCTGACTCTTGGAGCGCCACGGCAGGCCGGACTCCTTTTTTCAAATGGCAGTGGCGCTGAATAAGAACTAAATTTTTATCGCACTGTTAAAAGCGACAGGGACGTTTGCAATGTGGTCGTGGCGGAAGGTGCCATCAAGTAGCCGCTGGCTTACGACGACCCTGTAGAGCAGGGGTGTCAAACATGTGGCCCGGGGGCTGGATCAGGCCCCCGGAGGGCTTCTTATCAGGCCCGCAGTGGAACTGGCTGTCTTCTGCTTCTTCTTCCGGTTCTGCTGTTGCTGCGTCGTCATAGGTTTGCAGCTGACAGATACACACTTGAACAGCAGACTCAAGATTGCAACAGCACAGACATTTTTGATGCAATAATATTCAGAGCAAGAGGTGTCAGTTATCAGAGACTGTTAAATAAACAAAATATTGCAAGAGCGCTGATGTTTTAAGCATGTTTTTAAGTTTTTTTATTTACTTGTTCTTTCCATTTATACCCCGCCCTCCCCGCAAGCAGGCTCACGGCAGGGTATAAATTGTTTATTTATTTGTGTTTGTGTCCTTTATAAAGTTGATATCTCCGCTACCTGGCGTTACATTCTACGATACACATGGCCCGGCCCAACAACGTCTCATTGATGTCAGGTTCGGCCCTCGTAACAAATGAGTTCGACACCCCTGTTGTAGGGTTTTTAAAGCAAGAGAGGAACAGAGGCGCTCGCCCCTTGCCTGCCTCTGCATAGGAACCCTGGACTTCCTTGTTGGTCTCCCATTCAAGTCCTAACCACAGCTGACTACAGCCAGTTTGGTGTCGTGGTTAAGGGTGTGGACTCTTATCTGGGAGAACCGGGTTTGATTCCCCACTCCTCCACTTGTACCTGCTGGATGACCTTGGGCAAGCCACAGTTCTGGCACAGCTGTTCTTGAAAAAAGAACCGTATCTGTCAGAGCTCTCTCAGCTCCGCCTATCTCACAGGGTGTCTGTTGTGGGGAGGGGAAGGGAAAGGAGTTTGTGAGCCGCTCTGAGACTCCTCTGGGTAGTGAAGGGTGGGGGATAAATCTAATCTCTTCTTCTTCTTCTTCTTCTTCTAGCTGCTGAGGTCTTTGGGCTAGGCTGGGCGGTCCAGGTCAGGATCTGGCCAGGTGCCACTGTGAAAATTCACTGGGACAGACACATGTACGTTTCCAGTTTTAGCTCTGAGATGGCAGAACCATTTCTGGAAATACGGTTTTGATCCCGACTAGCTTCTGGGCCCTGTCTGTCGATGCTCCGGGGCAACCACTTGGCTACGGTGGGAAATGGGATGCCAGATCAGACGGACCCTCAACGGTCTGATCCAGCAGGGCTCTATGTACAATCCCCTGGCTTCCAGGGCCAACTTCAAGGGTCAGCTAACAACCTGAGGAGGGGGATCTTGAAATGGGTGAGGAAGACCCCCAGATGGGGCCCTTAGGCTGAAAAACCTGTCCACCTTGAAGCGAGAATTATGGCACCGGTGTCTTATTGCTTCCAAAGGTTGCACTAGCAGAAGTCCATCAGTGGCTCTTAGCCACAAGGTATAGATGGGAACTCTCAGCCTGGGGCAGGTGATGCCCTCTATTCTGGGTGCTGGGGGGGGTCAGCAGTAGGAGGGCTTCTCGTGTCCTGGCCCCACTGCTGGACCTCCTGATGGCACCTGGTATTTTTGGCCCCTGTGTGACATAGAGTGTTGAACTGGATGGGCTGTTGGCCTGATCCAACATTGGCTTCTCTGATGTTCTTATGTTAAGAGCAGAGGTCCATCAGTAGCTATTAGCCACAAGGTATAGATAGGGACTCTGGGGCAAGTGAGGGTCTGTACCCTTGGTGCTTGGGGGAGGGCAACAGTGGGAGGGCTTCTAATGTCCTGGCCCTGCTGCTGGACCTCCTGATGGCACCTGGTCTTTTTGGCCCCTGTGTGACACAGAGTGTTGGACTGGATGGGCCATTGGCCTGATCCATCACTGGCTTCTCTTATGTTCTTACATGGAATTCACTGCCACAGGAGGTGGCGGCGGCTAGAAGTATGGACGGCTTCAAGAGGGAATTAGATAAACAGATGGAGCAGAGGTCCACCGGTGGCTCTTAGCCACAAGGTATAGATGGGGACTCTCAGTCTGGGGCAGGTGATGCCCTCTATTCTTGGTGCTGGGGGGGGGGGGCAGCAGTAGGAGGGCTTCTAGTGTCCTGGCCCCACTGCTGGACCTCCTGATGGCACCTGGTATTTTTGGCCGTTGGACTAGATGGGCCATTGGCCTAATTCAAGATTGGCTTCTCTGATGTTCTTCTGTTCTTATGCACTGACTGAGCCACTAGAGGGAGCCACGAGAAAACACAACTCGCTCGAATTAAGGTGTTTCTCGTTTTTAGTGCCAACAGATTTCTTCTGACGGGGAGGGCTGCAGCTGCCTTCCCAGCAACGGGCCTAGCGATGACTCAGCGCGTCCAAAAGAATGAGCAAGACCGAGCCGATACCCCACCCCCCACTCCTGCAAGTTTCACACTCGACTCCCCTCGCTCTTACTATGCCCAGACGACAGCTGCTCTGCAGATCTTCTGTCTTTCAAAAAAGTTTTGTTCATGTGGAGGGAAAGCCTTTGTTTTCTCCTTGCGGCTCACTCTAGGGATGACAACGGCGGTTTAGTCGTTTGCGCGAGCGAGGCCAGCAGCTACGGCACACGCTCTCCCGCACCGCACGAGGAGGACCAGGTACCCACGCGCCACTGGAATCCAAGCGTTTCCACCGCAATGGCACAGGGGCCCCTTGCCTTCAGCAAGACCGAACCAGCCTCTGCCCCAGGGTTTCTGTTCAAACTGACTGTGGGTGGGTGGGTTTCCCGAGATATTTGCTCCCCCCCCCCCGCAAACTCCCTGTAAGCAATGGAAGCATCTAAAAGGAGCCAGCAGTCTTGAGTCAGGGTGTGTCCCCCCCCCAAGATGAGTCACAAGCTTTGTTTGGCATCCCTTGTGCATGCGCAGAAAGCATGCCTCCTGCCTCTCTCTAAGAAGAAGAACAAGAAGAAGAAGAGAAGAGATGGGATTTATACCCCGCCCTTCGCTACCCAAAGGAGTCTCAGAGTGGCTTACAAACTCCTTTCCCTTCCCCTCCCCACGACAGACACCCTGGGAGGTAGAAGAAGAAGAGATTGGATTTATACCCCGCCCTTCACTACCCAAAGGCGTCTCAGAGCGGCTTACAAACTCCTTTCCCTTCCCCTCCCCACAGCAGACACCCCCTGTGAGGTAGAAGAAGAAGAGATTGGATTTATACCCCGCCCTTCATTACCCAAAGGCGTCTCAGAGCAGCTTACAAACTCCTTTCCCTTCCCCTCCCCACAACAGACACCCTGTGAGGGCGGCGGGGCTGAGAGAGCTCTTGACAGAAACTGCTCTTTTTTCAAGAACAGCTGTGCCAGAACTATGGCTTGCCCAAGGTCACCCAACCAGGTGCAAGTGGAGGAGTGGGGGAATCAATCCCAGTTCTCCCAGATTAGAGTCCGCGCACTTTACCACCACACCAAACTGCTCTAAGCACATGCTGAGAGAAACCACAGGTTGGTGCAGTGATGCCATATGGGGTGGAAAGAGAAGAGAGAAGAGATTGGATTTATACCCCACCCTTCATTACCGGAAGGAGTCTCAGAGCGGCTGACAATCTCCTTTCCCTTCCCCTCCCCACAACAGACACCCGGTGAGGCAGGTGGGGCTGGGAGAGCTTTTTCGAGAACTGCCCTTGAGAAAGAGCTCTGAGAGAACTTGTGACTGGCCCAAGGTCACCCAGCAGCTGCAGGTGGAGGAGTGAGGAACCAAACCCGGTTCTCCCAGGTCAGAGTCCGTGCTCCTAACCACGACACCAAACTGGCTCTCTCCCCCACTAACAGCAAAACTTTCCCAGGCACCAAGGAGACAAATCGGGTCTGCACGATCCAACCAGCAGCCTTTTGGGATTCACTTCCGGTTAGCTAAGCTTCGGGAGGGGTGGGGGTGGCTCACCTAGAAGAAGGAATTTCCTGCTGTCCCCGTAGAGCTGCCTCAGGCTGATGCAGAACTCCTGGATCGAAGCCCCGTTGCGGTATTCGTGCAAAAGCATGGCAAATTGCTGGATCTCGTGAGAGGAGAGCTTCGTTCGCAACTAGGAAAGGGACAGATGGGGCGGGGGGACGGGGACTCATTAGTGGTGATTCCAGCATCGGAGGGAAGGCAGAGACGGACCAAGAGAGAGATCTTGGAGTCGTAGTAGATAACTCAATGAAAATGTCAAGACAGTGTGTAACTGCAACAAAGAAGGCCAACACCATGCTGGGGATTATTAGGAAGGGAATTGAAAACAAATCAGCCAGTACCATAATGCCCCTGTATGAATCAATGGTGCGACCCCATTTGGAGTACTGTGTACAGTTCTGGTCTCCACACCTCAAAAAGGATATTATAGCATTGGAAAAAGTGCAGAGAAGGGCAACTGGAATGATAAAAGGGTCGGAACACTTTCCCTATGAAGAAAGGTTAAAACGCTTGGGGCTCTTTAGCTTGGAGAAACGACGGCTGAGGGGTGACATGATCGAGGTTTATAAGATTATGAATGGGATTAAGCAGAGGTTGAGAAAGAAGTACTCTTCTCTCTTTCTCACAAAACAAGAACTCGTGGGGCACTCCATGAAATTGCTGAGCAGTCGGGTTAGAACAGATAAAAGGAAGTCCTTCTTCACCCAAAGAGTGATTAACACATGGAATTCACTGCCACAGGAGGTGGCAGCGGCTACAAGCATGGACAGTTTCAAGAGGGAATTAGATAAACATATGGAGCAGAAGTCCATCAGTGGCTATTAGCCACAGGGTATAGATGGGAACTCTCAGTCTGGGGCAAGTGATGCACTCTATTCTTGGTGCTGGAGGGGGCAGCAGTGGGAGGGCTTCTGGTGTCCTGGCCCCACTGCTGGACCTCCTGATGGCACCTGGTATATTTTGGCCGCTGTGTGACAGAGTGTTGGACTGGATGGGCCACTAGCCTGATTCAACATTGGCTTCTCTGATGTTCTTATGTAAATCTACATACTGATGGCAGCATCCTCCCAACATCCGTGCAATGTCATTGGCAGAAACCTCCCACACTGGGTCAGACAAGACACTCACAGTTTAGGTTTCCGGACTGTCTCGGCACACACATTAGCGTGCCCAAAGATCACCTGGCGAACAGCCACAAAAGCCTTCTCTGGGTGGCTTACGTGCTGAATTTGTCCTGCCCTAGTCCTGGAGAGTACACACATCCCAGGAAGTGCAGTCGGTTCCCATTCTATCAAAGAAAGTGTTTCCTTACTGATATATGCTGCCTGAAATATTGTAGCATTGAATTGGAAGTCTCCAAAATCTCCTATCCACTCGCACAAGGGTACCACAAGATATGGAATCTGTATGTCATGGCAAAAATAACAATCTGGCACATCTCTCTCAATCTTCTATGCAATCCGATTTCTCCACAATCTGGCTACCTATACTAGAATACCTTAAACCACAGAGTGAAATTCCACAACTGGTTGAGGACCTCGGCTTTTGACTCATAGAAGGAGGAGGAGGAGGAGGAGGAGATTGGATTTATACCCCACCCTTCACTACCCAAAGGAGAAGAAGAAGAGAATATAAGAGATTGGATTTATACCCCGCCCTTCATTAGCCAAAGGAGTCTCAGAGCAGCTTACAAACTCCTTTCCCTTTCCCTACCCGCAACAGACACCCTGGGAGGGAGGTGGGCCCGAGAGAGAGCTCTGACAGAAACTGCTCTTTTTTCAAGAACAGCTATGCCAGAACTATGGCTTGCCCAAGGTCATCCAGCCAGGTGCAAGTGGAGGAGTGGGGAATCAAACCCGGTTCTCCCAGATTAGAGTCCGCGCACTTAACCACCACACCAAACTGGCTCTCTTAGGGTAAAGATGTAGAGTTTTGATTAGATAAGCTATACAAACTGATGCCTAAAATTCATCACTGCAGTTATGTTTAAATGTTACTATAGTTCCTTGATTTTGCTGACAACTTGTATTTTACTGTCTGAAATCACAGCGCAAGGTTTGTACTGAAAATTGTTAAAGTTAATAAAATATTAATCAGAAAGGAAGAAAGCCATTTGGAGTCGCTCTCTTCCCGGGGTCCTAAGTTTGCAGAGGGACCATGAAAGGCAGAAGGAACGCAGGGAAGGATTCTCAAGCGCTGCAACCAAAGTTCTGATTTGCACAGAATTCTAAGGCTGCCTGGACTGTAGGTTCTAACGATGAAAAACGCAAAGGTAGACCATCAAAGCATTCACAAATTTCACAAGTTACCAGTAGACACCACAGATTCTATTTGGGAGATGAGCTGTGCCTAGATTATTGTGGAAATCAGGTCCCACTTTTCAGCCGTACAACTGAGGAAGAATGCTTTGAAACGTCTGGCATACCTAGGAAGGACGTTTTTGGCTGCTGATTTAACTTTGGGACATCCTCTGTCTTTTTTGTGGGCTTTGGACACTATTATACTGAAAGGATTTAGAGGAGTCGCCTGTTGGCTTCTTTCTTTACTACTGAATTGTTATACCAAATTTTGTCTTCTATTCTATGAATTGTTACTTGTGTTTTGGAACTGTGACCACAAATTCTACTCTATTTATTGTTTTTATTGTGTTTAGGTTGCAATAGACTATCGTCTGATGGTGACTTGTGAGATTTGTGAATGCTTTGATGGTCTACCCTTGTGTTTTTCATCTTTGTACATTTGATACGCTTGGGGCCCGTATTGTTTGGCTGGACTGTAGGTTCTGTGGCAACCCGAGCTGCAGTGTTAAAGGAGTCAAGTAACAAATATATACACTGCAAAAACCTTTTTTATAACTTAACACGTTCTATTTATAACTGATATCTTATAAAGTGCATTGTGTGCTATTATAATATCCAGGGCTTTTTTTGTAGAAAAAGCCCAGCAGGAACTAATTAGCATAATAGGCCACACCCAACAACAGAAACTCATTAGCATATCAGGAGATCCCTGACAACACAGCTCATTAGCATATTAGGCCACACCCTCATGTTACCAGAAGTGTGGTCATTCAGCCACACCCACCTTTTGCTTCTTATTCTGTTTACCTTGTTTGTTGTCAAAACCCAGGGCTTTTTTTTGTAGCAGGAACTCCTTTGCATGTTAGGCCACACAGCCCGAATGTGGCCAGTCCTAATGAGTTTCTGCTGTTGGGTATGGCCTATTATGCTAATTAGTTCCTGCTTGGCGTGGTCAACTTGGGACCCAGCCGGAACTCCGTTCCTGTGCATTCCTGTCCAAAAATAGCCCTGATAATATCCTATAACAGGTATATATATTCATTACATGCAATAAAGAACAACAACCAGTTCATTCAGTATAATAACTACCAGTCAATGTACATCATTATTTTCAAAGTCAAACCCCAACGGGAGTTTCCAGAATTATATGCCCGCTTCTCCTTGCTTGAAGTCTTCCAAAAGGGGAAAGCTTTCTTTTATAGTTTTATTGATGTTTGTTGCTGGTCCTATAAAAGGCACACTAAGCAGTGGAAGTTCATAGACGGAGCTCTCCTGTCTTTCTTAAATAGGGAACCGTTTTGAGTTTCCCTATGAACACTTTCCCCATGAAGGAAGGTTAAAACACTTGGGGCTTTTTAGCTTGGAGAAACGACCGGCTGAGGGGTGGCATGATTGAGGTTTATAAGATTATGCATGGGACAGAGCAGGTAGAGAAAGAAGTCCTTTTCTCCCTTTCTCACAGTACAAGGACTCGTGGGCACTCAAGGAAATTGCTGAGCAGTCAGGTATGAACGGATAAAAAGGAAGTCCTTCTTCACCCAAAAGCATGATTAACACATGGAACTCACTGCCACAGGAGGTGGTGGCAGCTACAAGCATAGACGGCTTCAAGAGGGAATTGGATCAACATCTGGAGCAGAGGTCCATCAGTGGCTCTTAGCCACAAGGTACAGATAGGGACTCTTGGTCTGGGGCAAGGGATGCTCTGTATTCTTGGTGCTTGGGGGGGGGGTCAACAGTGGGAGGGCTTCTAGTGTCCTGGCCCCACTGCTGGACTTCCTGATGGCCCCTGGTATTTTTGGCCACTGTGTGACACAGAGTGTGTAGGACTGGATGAGCCATTGGCCTGATCCAATATGGCTTCTCTTACGCTCTTATGGTCATAAGCATGAAGCGAGACGCAGCACTGGTCCCTGCCACACTCTGCTGCCCCAAGAGGCCACGGGAAAGGAGTGGCGCCTCGCAGCCAAGGCCCCAGAGTGGCCCCAGGGTGGTGCCAGGCGTCCTGTCTGGAAAGGTTCTATTGCGAAGTGGAGGGGGGCCCTCGTCTGGGAGGGAGGGAGGGAGGTTCTCTCGTCTCCCCTACCGTCATCATGTAGTCCTGAAGCAGCTCCGTCGCCGTGGTGCTCAGCTCACTTTCGCTGGCTGTCTTGGTGTGCGGAGACGGCTGCGTCGCAAAGGAAGAGGGGGAGTTGCCGCTGGTCTCCAGGGACTCTGGGAAAGAGCTGAAAACAGACAAGAGATCCTGGCATCGAGGCTCTGACCGAACTCAGGGCAGCCGGCTGGGGCTCAATCCTGGAGCTGCACAGGTTTTCTTTTCAGTTCCGGGACACGGAAAGCTGGGGAATCGGGACGCATTGGGTGGGCTTGGGGCGCAGCTTTTGCCTGCTCAAACACGCAACCACTGCGCTGCACCGACGGTCGAGAGCTCCCCTGACATTCTGTCACACCACAGCAGGATGTGACCAAGAAACATAGCCTGTGGCAGGGCACAAGGGTCAGCGTTGTTCACAATTACTTCTATGGAAAGGAGGAGGAGGAGGAGAAGAAAAAAAAGGAGAAGTAAAAGGAGAAGGAGGAGAAAAAGAAGGAGGTGAAAGAGGAGAAGAAGAAGGTGAAGGAGAAGAAGGAGGAGAGGGAGGAAAAGAAGGAGGAGAAAAAGAAGGAGGAGAAAAAGGAGGAGGAGGAGGAGATGAAGACGGAGGTGAAGGAGAAGGAGAAGAAGGAGGAGGAGAAGAAGGAGGAGGAGAAGGAGGGCTATCTTTCAGCTTCATTCCTGCAGAATGCAGGGGGTTGGACTAGATGACCTGCAAGGTCCCTTCCAACTCTAACATTCTATGATTCGAAGAAGAAGAAGAAAACTGGATTTATACCCCGCCCTTCACTCAGAGTGGCTTACAAACCCATTTCCCTTCCCCTCCCCACAACAGACACCCTGTGAGGTAGGTGGGGCTGAGAGAGCTCTTGACAGAACTGCCCTTGAGAGAACAGCTCTGAAAGAACTCTGGCTTGCCCAAGGTCATCCAGCAGTTTCAAGTGGAGGAGCAGGGAATCAAACCCGGCTCTCCCAGATTAGAGTCCGCGCACTTAACCACTGCACCAAAATGTCCTGCACATGTGGTCACAGCAACGGAGAGGAGGCGAACGGTGCTTCCGGCGACATCAGGGGTGGGGGCAAACTGCTCGGCCCGAGGGCCACGTCCAGGTCCCCGCCTGCTCTGGAAGGCTCTGAGCTGGGTGGGTGTGTGCGTGGCTCTTCCTGCTTCCAGGAGCACTGGTGCAGGCACTGGAAACAGAGCCATCATGCCCCGCCCCGAAGCGCTCTGAAGCAGGTGGAGACCCAGATACGGCACCCTCTCCCTCAGCCAACTGCTCTTACAAGCCCTTGAAACATTTCACCATTAGCTGGAAGAATCGATCCTCAGGAAACAATCTATATACAAAAGAACCTCCTCAGAAAAGCTCCTCCATTAGCATGCTCATAGCCTGGGGAACTCCTACAAAATAATGACTCAGCCCTACCCCACCTTCCTGAGTAGATATAAATGACCTGCCTACCATTTTTCTTCTTCTCACCTTGACACAGAGAGTGCTCCATCTTTCTGTGTTATACCTCTGAGGATGCCAGTCACAGCTACTGGCGAAACGTGAGGTCCTACAATGCCAAGACCACGGCCACACAGCCCAGGAAATCTGCAGCAACTAATGAACTCTGGCCGTGAAAGCCTTCGACAACACATTTCACCGTGAGCTGGAAGAATCGGTCCTTTGGCCTAGGGGTCCGCCAATGGATGTGGTGCCGGGGGTGTGTGTGCCCCGCGGTACCCACAGAATGGATTCAGAAAGTGGGTGGGGCCAGATGCATCTTTTGCCCAGCAAGGCTTCTGATTGGCTGTGCAGATTTTTACAAACACTGCTTTGGCGGCAGCTGCCACCACCACAGCCCGGCTGCCCTCTGACACTATCCTCGCATTGTTTCGGGACGGCTGAAGGGTGAAGCCATCCGAAGGAGTTAGTGTCAGGTAGCCCTGTCATGGAGTTGGAACGAGAGGGGAGGACTCTCAGTCTACCAGCCTCTGACCTTTACTATTCTACTGTCTGTATGTTATCATCTTCCTGACCTTGTAGTGTCTTCAGCTGCAGAACTCCTCTGCTGGGAATCAACGACTTCTAGATTATTTTGCCCGCTTTGCCCGCTTGCTTTGCCCGTGTGCACGAACTATACTCATTGGCTTCAGCTCGTTTAGGGTGTTGTTTGATTTCACTATAATTCAGAGAGCCCTGCTGTACCCGGGCATTCCTGACACACACTGTACATGTGTCTTTAGTTATGATTCACCAATAAAGACATTCTTCTACTGAAGGCCTGCCTTGTGTGACCTGACTAAGGAGCCTGACAGTTGGGCGTGAACTGCCCCCCCCCCCGTCTCCCTTCGGCATTTCAGGTACTCACATAGTGCTCGCCTCTGTTTCGTAAGCATCTTTGACGTCCACTTTCGTAGAAGAGTCATCTGCAAAGGAATCAGAGAGAAGGGACCGATCAGTGCCACCGCTGCAGGGCTCCCGGCACGAGGTTGGGCTCACCCTCAAAGTGCCCGGTAAAAGGTCAGGCAGAGGGTTTAGACAGAGTCCGTGGGTCTGAGTTATGGGCAGCTTCGCCCCCCCCCCAGTGGAAGAGGAGAGAGGCAGGTAGGCAGGGGGGCTGAACAGCTTGTTGAGAAGATGGGTCATTAACTTGGATTTTTAAGCAAACAAGCCATACTGGCAATTGCAGTTCCCCTTACTTCCTAACAGGGTCTGATCTAAAACAAGGCCTGACTACTGCCCCAGAGAGAGAGAGAGAGAGAGACAGAGACAGAGAGAGACAGAGAGAGACAGAGAGAGACAGAGAGAGAGAGAGAGGATTTATACCCCCGCCCTTCACTACCCGAAGGAGTCTCAGAGTGGCTTGCAATCTCCTTTCCCTTCCCCTTCCACACAACAGACACCCTGGGAGCAGTGCTCCCTCTAAGCTCTGGAATCTTGTGAGCAAAAATTCTACTTTGTGAGCTCCTGACACTGAAGTTGTGAGCGAGCGATCTGGCTACTGCATAAATCAGTCTGCTCTGGAACCATCCCTCCTGAGCTGAGACAAAACTCTGTGAGCCGGAGGCTAAAAAACGGTGAGCTAGCTCACACTCACTCAGCTTAGACGGAACACGGCCCGTGAGGTGGGCGGGGCTGAGAGCAGTGTTCCCTCTAAGCTGAGTGAGTGTGAGCTAGCTCACCGTTTTTAGCCCCTGGCTCACACGTTTTTGTCTTCGCTCAGGAAGGAGGGCTCCAGAGCAAACTAATTTATGCAGCAACCAAATCGCTTGCTCACGACTTCAATGCCAGCAGCTCGCAAAGTGGAATTTTTGCTCACAAGACTCCACAGCTGAGAGGGAGCATTGGCTGAGAGAGCTCTTTCGAGGACTGCTCGTGAGAGAACAGCTCTGACAGAACTTGTGACTGGCCCAAGGTCACACCAGCAGCTGCACGTGGAGGCGTGGGGAATCAAACCCGGTTCTCCCAGATTAGAGTCCGCGCTCCTAACCACTGCACCAAACTGACTCTCCAAGGGGCCACATGAAGTTATTTCACCTTCTCATTTCCCCAGATGTGGAGCAGTTCTTGGGCAGAAAATGCCTAAGAGAGCAAACTTTCCCAGCCTTGGCTGGCTCCTACATTTCTGAACAGCCTCAAACTGAGGCAACAACTTGGTGCAATGCCGTTCCCAGAAGGAGGTGAGTGTCTTCCCCTGTGTGTCAGTAACCAGGCTGGGGGAACATGGACTGCGGAGCAGGACAGAAAACCTCCCGTCTCGTCTGCGGCGGGAAGGACCGACGACTGGCCCCTTGCTTCCACTTTGCGCACAGCGCCACCGAGCAGACGAGAGAGAGGCTAGCGGCCCAAACTCAACCCAGAGTGCCAAGGAAACCCAGCACCTGTGCCTTTATGACACAGCCCTGAAAGAACAACAGGGTAAGCCGTTCCAGAGATGGGCTCTGTGGAAAGGGGTGCGAGAAGACAGTTAAGAGCAGTATTCCCTCTAAGCTGAGTTAGTGTGAGCTAGATCACCGGTTTTTAGCCTCCGGCTCACACATTTTTTTGTCTTCGCTCAGGAAGGGAGGGCCCCAGAGCAAACTAATTTATGCAGCAGCCGAATCGCTCACTCACAACATTAATGCCAGGAGCTCAAAAAGTAGAACTTTTGCTCACAAGGCTCCACGGCTTAGAGGGAGCATTACAGCCAGTGTTCCCTCTAAGTTGAGTTCTTGTGAGCTAGCTCACAGTTTTTTAGCCTCCGGCTCACGTATTTTTTGTCTCAGCTCAGGAAGGGATGGCTCCAGAGCAAACTAATTTATGCAGCAGCCCAACCGCTCGCTCACAACTTTAATGCCAGGAGCTCACAAAAGTAGAACGTTTGCTCACAGGGCTCCACGGCTTAGAGGGAGCACTGGTTACTGCTCTTTCATATGAGCCTTACCACCCTTGGTCCATCAAGGCCAGCGTTGTCTACTCAGACTGGCAGCGGCACGCCTGGGTCTCAGCCGGAGGCCTTTCCCACCACCAGTGTTCCCTCTAAGCTGAGTTAGTGTGAGCTGCCTCACCGTTTTTTAGCCTCCGGCTCACGCATTTCTGCCTTAGCTCAGGAAGGAGGGCTCCAGAGCAAACTAATTCATGCAGGAGCCAAATCGCTCACTCACAACTTTAATGCCCAGTGGCTCACAAAGTAGAACCTTTGCTCACAAGACTCCACCGCTTAGAGGGAGCACTGCAGCCAGTGTTCCCTCTAAGCTGGGTTAGTGTGAGCCAGCTCCCAGTTTTCTAGCCTCTGGCTCACACACTTTTTCATCTTAGCTCAGGAAGGAGGGCCCCAGAGCAAACTGATTTATGCAGTAGCCAAACCGCTCGCCCACAACTTTAATGCCTGTAGCTCAGAAAGTAGAATTTTAGCTCACAGGACTCCACAGCTTAGAGGGAGGATTGCAGCCAATGTTCCCTCTAAGCTGAGTGAGTGTGAGCCAGCTCACCGTTTTGTAGCCTCCGGCTCACAGATTTTTGCATCAGCTCAGGAAGGGAGGGCTCCAGAGCAAACTAATTTATGCAGCAGCCAAGTTGCTCACTCACAACTTTAATGCCAGGAGCTCCCAAAGTAGAATGTTTGCTCACAGGGCTCCACGGCTTAGAGGGAGCACTGGTTAAGAGCTCTCTTTCATATGAGTGGTCATATGAAGCTGCCTTACGCTGCATCAGACCCCCCTTTGGTCCATCAAGGTCAGCGCTGTCTACTCAAGACTGGCAGCGGCTCTCCTGGGCCTCAGGCAGAGGTCTTTCCCATCACCTCTCTCCTTTTAACTGGCGATGCCGGGGATCGAACCCGGGACCCTCTGCATGCCGAGCAGATGCTCCGCCACTGAGCTACGCCCCCCTCCCTCGGCCTGCCACGGCTCCCCTTGCAAGCCCCGATAAGGAAGAGCAGCCCTTGAGGATACCCCGGGAGACACGGCCGGGCTGCAGGTCCTCGTACCACTGTGCAGGGACAGATGCCGCGTTGGCGTGGAGGCCCCATCGAATATTGCTCTGTCTAGGAAGTCTATAGTGGACTCTGTGTAAACAATATGGAAGACTTGGCTGAGAAGAGAGCACAGCTCCTCCGCCGTTACCTGCAGGGGGGAGAGAAGAAGGGTCAAAGAACAGGAGAGGGATTCCCGCCCGCCTTTAGCGGCAATCTGAGAATCTGCTCGGGAGGCAGCAACGCTTCAACACGGCCAAAAAAAAATTATCTGCCCAAGTTGTCCTCCGCCGTTCCAGATGTGGGCTCATCTGCTGGATGACGGCAGACCTAGTGTCGACGTGCTCCCAAAAACGCAGGCATCGCTCTGGACTTGGGATCCGACTCAGAACGTCCGAATGAGCAACTGAGGTCGTTTACCAAACTGCAGTGGCTGAAAGGGGCGTCTGCAGAGATGCGACCCATTGTCGGGCACTTCAGAAAATCAGTCAAACGCCAGGCTTCGTGAAGAAGATTGCGTTGATTGAAAGCAGTTCTAAAGGCACGTTGACATCTCTTTGTCAGCGATGACTCAAACAGAAGAAGCATCTACACTTATACCCACTCGAAGTACACCCCCCCCTCCATCTACCAATAGTCACTAAGCCCGTGCGCGGGAAGAGGTGCGAAAGTGGTAAAGCAGTAAATAACCAAACTGCCCCAAAGCTGTCCCAGACAGAGAAAACAAGGACTGTGAGACCAAGGACATTTGGTGAGATAACAGGCTGCCCAGGCCGTGGAATCCTGGATCTCCTAGGCAACCTGCACACCTCCCGACATTCCAATTGTGAAAAGTTTCAGACCATCCCTCCCTCCTTCCCTTCCATCCATCTTATGGCAGGACTACCTGACACCTATCTCCTGTTGCGCTGCTCCGTTAGACTGTGTCCAAAATTGTTCTTTTGTTTAGACCACTGGTTCCCAGAGTGGGCCATACCGCCCCCAGGGGGCGCTGGAACGATCCAGGCGGGCGGGAGGAGCCTTGGGTGCAATTGTGGGGCGCTGAATCAAAAAGAAGAGCCGGGACCTCTCTAAAGCAGCCTTTTCCTGCCTTCTCCTGGTCTTCCCTGGGATCAGGGAGGGAGGGAGGGGGAGGGGAGAGGGGTCCCCACAGTCAGTCACAGCCATGCATTTGCAAACTGCAAATGCCCGTGCACCCTTGTAAGGCTGGTGTTGCTGCTGGCCTCTGGCTTCAGGCCAACAACACCTTTCTTTACTATGTGCAAATTTGTCACTGTGTCTTTTTGTCCACTTCTTGAAGGTGGGCGCTGAGTAATTCCAGGGGGGCGCTGGGTAATTTTTTTCCTGAAAAGGGGGCAGTAGGCCAAATGAGTTTGGGAACCTCTGGGTTAGACGAGATGGACGGGATGATGGGAGATAACGTTGCGCTCCCTCACCGTCCACATGGGACGTTTCACCATCCACGGTGGTGAGAGACGCAGGTCGGGGCGTGGTGGGCGTTCATTTTGCAAGTCTGGCCTGTGTGGGAAGGACCCTAGCGGGGACCCCTTCGGGGAGGAAACGCAGAAGGGCAGACCGGCCGCGTGGAGGGAGAGCAGCCAGGCCACAGAGGCGGAAGCGTCTTACTTTGTTCTCCGTAGCCAGGACCACCAGGCAGCAAGCTTCGACGGGTACCACCCCGCTCTCCGAGAGCGATCCCAAAGTCAGAGCTTTCGAGCTTTCGGCGCAGAGACTCTGGCTAGGGGAAATCCCGGGGTCCTGAGCTGAGAAAAACCAGAGACCATTAGTGAAAATGATACAGCAAGTCCGCAATAAAGACCAAAGGTAAAGGTTTCCCCCTTGCTTGAAAAGCCAGTCGAATCCGACTCTAGGGGGTGGGGCTCATCTCTGTTTCCAAGCCGAAGAGCCAGCGCTGTCTGAAGATGTTTCTGTGGTCATGTGGCCGGCATGACTAGACACCGAGGTGCAACGGAATGATGTTCCCTTCCCACCAAAGTGGTACCTATTTATCTACTTGCAATTTCTTGCTTTTGAAATGCTAGGTTGGCAGGAGCTGGGGCCGGAGACGGGAGCTCACTCCATCACGCGGCACTCGGGTCTCAACAATGCTCCCTCTAAGCTATGGAGTCTTGTGAGCAAAAATTCTACTTTGTGAGCCGCTGGCACTAAAGTTGTGAGCGAGCGACTGGGCTGCTTCATAAATTAGTTTCCTCCGCAGCCATCCTTCCTGAGCTAAGACAAAAAATGTGTGAGCCGGAGGAGGCTAGAAAACTGTGAGCTAGCTCACACTCACTCAGCTTAGAAGGAACACTGGTCTCAAACTGCCGAGCTACAGACCTTTCAGTCTGCAGCTCAGCGTCTTAATCTCTGAGCCACTGCGGCCCCCAACTCCGCAATAGCTCTCCATATCTTCCACCCCCACCATCCTCAGCTACGTTTCGGAACGACATGGAAGTACATTCATCTGGACAACCTCCACAGAGAGAAAGAAAGGAAAGTGGATATGTGGGAGGGGAGGGGAGGCAGGGCTAGGGGAACAAAGCCAACAGGAGGGTGGGTTTTAAGGCAACAAAGCCCACCCAGACCTGGCGCCCTGAAAAGCAAGAGGGTGTGTCTCTCCACAGCGATGGGGCCCCGGGAAAAACGGAGCACGGATCAAACACAGGCCAGGATTCGAGTGATTCTCCCTGGGGAACCCGCGGCTTTACAAACGAGGAGAGCCACAAGGAGGCGGACGGCCCGCAGGGACCAAACCCTCAAGGGTCAAGCAAATAGGAATGGTGGATGGTACAGAGTTGTTTTCTGTTGCCCCAGAAGGTCAGACCAGAACCGGCGGGCTGAAATTAAGAGTTTTTCGGCTAAACGTTAGGAAGAACTTCCTGACAGTCAGAGCGGTTCCTCAGTGGAACAGGCTTCCTCGGGAGGTGGTGGGCTCTCCCTCCTTGGGAGGTTTTCAAGCAGAGGCTAGAGGGCCCCATCTGACAGCAATGCTGTTCCTGTGAACTTAGGCAGATCAGGAGAAGGGAGGGCAGGAAGGGCTGCCTCAGTGCTTAGTCCTTGTGGCCCTTTCTTACACGCCCAGGGAAATGCCGATCGCCACTTTGGGGGCTAGGAACCAATTTTTCTCCAGGCCAGTTTGGCCCAAGGATCCTGGAGGGTTTTTGTCATCTTCTAGGCATGGAAAAGCGGTCACTGCGGGTGTGGAGGGGGAGTATGTGAATTTCTTGCACTTTCTTCCTATGAAGAAAGGTTAAAACGCTTGGGGCTCTTCAGCTTGGAGAAATGACGGCTGAGGGGTGACATGATCGAGGTTTATAAGATTATGCATGGGATTGAGCAGGTTGAGAAAGAAGTACTTTTCTCCCTTTCTCACAATACAAGAACTCGTGGGCACTCCATGAAATTGCTGAGCAGTCGGGTTAGAACAGATAAAAGGAAGTCCTTCTCACCCAAAGAGTGATTAACATATGGAATTCACTGCCACAGGAGGTGGTGGCAGCTACAAGCATGGACAGTTTCAAGAGGGAATTAGATAAACATACTGGAGCAGAAGTCCATCAGTGGCTATTAGCCACAGGGTATAGATGGGAACTCTCAGTCTGGGGCAGGTGATGCACTCTATTCTTGGTGCTGGAAGGTGCAGCAGTGGGAGGGCTTCTGGTGTCCTGGCCCCACTGCTGGACCTCCTGATGGCACCTGGTATATTTTGGCTGCTGTGTAACAGAGTGTTGGACTAGATGGGCCATTGGCCTGATTCAACATTGGCTTCTCTTATGTTCTTATGTGTGTGTGTGGGGGGTTGGACTAGATGACCCTGGGAGGTCCTTTCCAACTCTACGATTCTATGATTCATGGCAGCACGACTTCCTTTGCCTTGTTGAGCACCAAGTCCGATTGAGATGCTGCCATGCTCGGGAAGACAAAGGAACAGGGGCAGGGTGGGCTGGGCAGACGCAAAGAAGGGGACTCTGTTGCCCCCCCACACCCATAGCGCTCTGTTCTCTACGAAACCACCTCCAAGCCACTCACTGCAGCCCAGATGATATTTGCAGTCAAAGCTGGTCTGTCAAACGTTGGGGGAACACGGAAAGCTTCACGGCAACCACCGTGTTCAGGCCCAGCTCTTAGTGGAATGGGTCAACTGGTACTGCTGGAGAATGTGGAGGAGGGGGCTCAGGGGACGGAATGCTCCCGCAGACATCAGAGTTGGTCTTGTCTACTCAGACTGGGCACAGCTGTCCAGGGTCTCAGGGAAAGGTCTTCCACATTACCTACAACCCATGTTCCCTCTAAGCTGTGGAGTCTCGTGAGCAAAAATTCTACCTTTGAGCTGCTGGCCTTAAAGTTGTGAGCGAGCAATTTGGCTGCTGCATAAATTAGTTTGCTCTGGAGCCATCCTTCCTGAGCGGAGACAAAAATGTGAGAGCCAGCAGCTAAAAAACTGTGAGCTAGCTCACACTAACTCAGCTTAGAGGGAACACTGCCTACCACAAAATGTTCCCTCTAAGCCGCAGAGACTTGTGGGCAAAAATTCTACTTTGTGAGCTACTGGCATTAAAGTTGTGAGCAAGCGATTTGGCTACGGCATAAATTACTTTGCTCTGGGGCCCTCCTTCCTGAGCTAAGACAAAAATGAGTGAGCTGGCGGCTAAAAAACTGTGATCTAGCTCACACTCACTCAGCTTAGAGGGAACACTGTCTACAACCAATGTTCCCTCTAAGCTGTGGAGTCTTGTGAGCAAAAATTCTACCCTGTAAGCTGCTGGCATTAAAGCTGTGAGCGAGCGGTTTGGCTACTGCATACATTAGTCTGCTCTGGAGCCCTCCTTCCTGAGGCTAAGACAAAAAAATGTGTGAGCCGGAGGCTAAAAAACTGTGAGCTGGCTCACGCTCACTCAGCTTAGAGGGAACACCACCTACAACCTGATCCTAACTGGAGATGCCGGGGATTGAACCAGGACCTCCTCTGCATGCCAAGCGGATGCTCTACCAGTGAGCCAAGGTCCATAAGCTGGCCACTGCTGCACCCAAAGGTCCGTAGAGGAAGTTTGGGACCACCGACCGATCCTGAGCAGATTTACTCCCTTCCGAAGGAGAGAGATTCCGGGGGACACGCATCCCCCCGCCTACACCTGAGCTGCCTCTGCCCCCCCACCTCCCGTGGGGCAACAAAGGCTGACGGACACATCAAGGCACCTGATGGAGAAAAGAAAGAGGGCTCGTTTTGCCATATGTGGTGGACTTGTGAAAAAGCAAATGTTTTTTGGACAGAGGTTCATAGTGAAATTCAGAAAATCTTGAAATGTACGTTGAAAAAAGAACCAGAAATGTTGCTTTGAGGACTAAAGTTAGAAGAAGTCAAAATGACAAAAAGAACTTTGTTATGGTATCTCATTTCAACTGCAAGAATGACTTAACGCTCAGTTCTGGAAACAAGAGCAGATACCTGATAAGGGGGAATGGATTAAAAAAAATGATTTTTATGGCTGAAATGGACAAACTAACAAGAAAACTTCACGGAGCAGAAGACGAAGAATTTTTTAACAGACTGGAAAGATTTTAAAGACTATTTAGAGCTTAACAGGGATGTGAAAAATAGATTACTTTGTTTTGATAGTTACTAATAACAGAAGGAGAGTGCAAACGTGGGCTTGAAGCTCAACATCAAAAAAACTAAGATCATGGCATCTGGCCCCATCACTCCTTGGCAAATAGAAGGAGAAGTCGTAGAAGTAGTGACAGACTTCACGTTCCTAGGATCCCAGATCACTGCAGATGGTGACTGCAGCCATGAAATTAAAAGACGCCTGCTCCTCGGGAGGAAAGCGATGGCAAACCTAAACAGCATGATAAAAAGCAGAGACATCACCTTGCCAACAAAAGTCCGCATGGTTAAAGCAATGGTATTCCCAGTAGTAATGTATGGCTGCGAGAGTTGGACTATAAGGAAGGCCGAGCGCCGAAGAATAGATTCTTTTGAACTATGGTGCTGGAGAAGACTCTTGAGAGTCCCTTGGACTGCAAGGAGATCGAATCAGTCAATCCTAAAAGAAATCAACCCTGACTGTTCCCTGGAAGGCCAGATCCTGAAGCTGAAGCTCAAATACTTTGGCCACCAAATGAGAAGGGAGCATTCACTGGAGAAGACCCTGATGCTGGGAAAGATTGAAGGTCAAAGAAGAAGGGGACGGCAAAGGATGAGATGGTTAGACAGTGTCATCGATGCAACAAACATGAAATTGAGCAAACTTCAGCGGACAGCGGAAGACAGGAGGGCCTGGCGTAATCTGGTCCATGGGGTTGCGAAGAGTCGGACTCGACTGTGCGACTGAACAACAACAACAACAACAACAACAAAATAACAGAAGTGTTGTAACAAGAGGGACTGTACCTGAAAAGTTACCTATTTGTTAAAGTTAAAAAGCAAAATATTTAAATTTAAGATTTGAATATTAAGAACAAGTTGAATGTACGAGAATATTGGGTGGAAATGTTAACGGGGGCGGAGCATCGTGGGAAGCCAGGGGAGGGGGAGATAAAATTTTGAAAATGATATGATAAGAATTGTAAACAAAATGTGGAACATGCTATTATATATCCGATAATAAATTTTCTTTTTTTTTAAAAAAAAGGCACCTGATGGAGACAGGCCCTCCAAATTGGTCCCAGCCTACCTGTTTTCAACACCACCAAGTGCGAGGAGTCGTCCCGGATGTACGAAACCGACGCGATGTCGTGGATGGGGACCCTGAGAATGATATCTTCGCCATCTCGCCACACCAGCTTGATGTTGTAGGCTGACAAACTGATCACCGCGTCGTGCTCTGAGGTCAGCTGCCCTGGAAGCTGATGTGCTCTCTAGGGGAAGGCGAGGGAGGGGGGGAGAAAGAGAAAGAGATCGCAACCGACCGCAAAATTTGCCGGGGAAAAAAACCATTTTCTGAGAAAGGCGGAAGCCAGAAATGCAGTGAAAGATTTTAACGGGGGGTGGGGGTGGGGGGGTGCCCATCCCTTTAGATGACATGAATCTATTACTTGCCTCTTCTAAGGTGGCACAGAAATCAGGTCAGAAAAGCGTGTCCCCTCCCAATAAACACACACAAACATTCTGGGGCATGAAAGAAACATGAAACCTTAGCGGTGACAAATGTCCTGGCTTCTCAAATGTCTGTGATCCTGTTTTCCTTGCTATGTGGAGGCAACGTGCCTATGGGGGGGGTAAGTAAAGTAAAGTAAAGGTTCCCTTGCTCGAAAGCCAGTCGAATCCGACTCTAGGGTTGCAGTGCTCATCTCCGTTTCAAAGCCGAAGAGCCAGCGCTGTCCGGAGACGTTTCCGTGGTCATGTGGCCGGCATGACTAAACACCAAGGTGCACGGAACGCTGTTCCCTTCCCACCAAAGTGGTACCTATTTATCTACTTGCAATTTCTTGCTTTCGAACTGCTAGGTTGGCAGGAGCTGGAACTAGAGACGGGAGCTCACTCCGTCTTGCAGCACCCGGGTCTTGAACTGCTGAACTACTGACCACAGCCTGCAGTTCAGCGTCTTAACCACTTGAGCCACCGCAGCTCCTAAGACCAAAGAAAACTGTGCAAAAAGACACTAAGAAAAAATACAGAACAATTTACTAATGAGTAACACAAGTATAACGGGTAGTAATACAACTAAGAATACCACTTAAGTAGTATTTACAAAAATTCAACTGGTAAATCCTAATTTTTTCCCCAGAAGTTCAACAGGTAAATTATCAACAATCCAAAATGTAAGACTACAATTTCTCGATAGTACAACAGATGCAGGGGTTACAAAAATTCCACAGGTGAAACCAATATTTATACAGGTAAGTTCTCAACAGTCCAACTGGTAAGTAGGCGATATTTTAAATCCAACAGGTAAGTTTACACTGGATGACAAAGACTCCGGATTTCATAGCTTCGTTTCAAATACAGTCTTCCTCAGTAGTGGCTGATTAGGGAACTCTTAAGGGACTCATCAATGTTTCCGAGGTAAACATCAGCAAAACAGCTTTCCAATTTATCAGGAGAAATATATTAATAGGGCAGCCAGCCAGTATTCAATGAGGAGAAACTGTCAAAAGTCTCACGTTGCTGGTATGCAAACAAACACATTAAAAAAAGGAAGAAGTACCGTCTTCTCCCGTGTTTTCCTGTCCAGGAATTAAGATCACAGTGAGAGGCCCTATTGACTGTCCCATCGACCAAAGACACTCCTATGCTGGGTACCCGAGACAGGGCCCTTTTGGTGGCGGCCCTACAATTACGAAAAAACATCCTCCCCAGGGAGGGGAACCTGGCCCCCTTCACCTGCGATCTTTCGGAGGCAGCTGAAGACGGGTTTTATTTAGGACTGCATTTGGTTACGTTTACAAGCAGTTCTTCTGAACTGTGATTTTAGACTTTGGGTTGCTGTTTTTTTTTAAATTTTATGTGTTTTATTTATGCCGTAAGCCACCTTGAGCTCCGTAAGGAAGAAAAGCAGCTAACGTTTTAAATAAAAGACCCTTGAAGAGCCTCTTCCTTGGGCTTCTGAAAGAACTCTCCTGCCCCTTTATGCTCTTACTGCACAAGGACACATCCACAGCCCTAAAGGGGAGAGACTCGAGCCCCAGGTTCACACTGATGCCCGAGTGAAGTGGTACGCACCTTTGCATTGTCTATTAAATGCAGTATTTCGGTACGGCTGGAAGGATTCAGGTACCCCGGGACAGACGTTAATTGTCCTAAATACTGGAAAGCAAGAAAAAAAATATCTTGAGTGAGAGGGACACACGCACCTCTTGGTCCCAAGCCCTCTAAATGAGCAGCAGTGCGACTTTCAGAATGCACAGAGGCAGAACGCCTCTCTCTACACAGTCACAGAATCACAGAGTTGGAAGGGACCACAGAGAGAAGAAGAAGAAGAGGAGATTGGATTTATACCCCGCCCTTCACTACCCAAAGGAGTCTCAGAGCGGCTCACAAACTCCCTTCCCTTCCCCTCCCCACAAAAGACACCCTGGGAGGTAGAAGAAGAAGAAGAGTTTGGATTTATACCCCGCCCTTCACTACCCAAAGGAGTCTCAGAGCGGCTTACAATCTCCTTCCCCTCCCCACAACAGACACCCTGAAAGGTAAGTGGGGCTGAGAGAGCTCTGACAGAAACTGCTCTTTTTGAAGGACAGCTCTCATCAGAACTACGGCTTGCCCAAGGTCATCCAGCTGGTGCAAGTGGAGGAGTGGGGAATCAAGCCCGGTTCTCCCAGATTAAAGTCCATGCTCTTAACTGCTACACCAAACTGGCTCACCGGTAGGTTAGGCTGAGTGATAGGCCCACCAGGTCACCCAGTGAGCTCCCATGGCAGCGTGGGTTTGGTTTTTTTCAAAACAGGGTTCCCCAAACCCTAGTGTGCCACTCTAACCACACCCACCACGCTGGGGAGACTGGGGAGAACTTTAATTTGCATCTTCACTTGGCATGAAGCTTACTGGGTGAACTGTGGCCAGTTGTGCGCTCTCTCTCTCTCTCTCTCAGCCTGACCTATCTTACAGGGTTGTTGTGAGAATTCAGTGGAGGAAGAACCAGCTAAGCCACTCCAAGAGTTCCTCGGGAGGGAGGGAGGAAAACGTGGCACACAGGCCTCTCTCCAGCCCCCCAATCACAAGTGTAAAGATACAGAAAGAAGAAGAAGAAGAAGAAGAAGAAGAAGAAGAAGAAGAAGAAGAAGAAGAAGAAGAAGAAGAAGAAGAAGAAGAAGAAGAAGAAGAAGAAGAAGAAGAAGAAGAAGAAGAAGAAGAAGAAGAAGAAGAAGAAGAAGAAGAAGAAGAAGAAGAAGAAGAAGAAGAAGAAGAAGAAGAAGAAGAAGAAGAAGAAGAAGAAGAAGAAGAAGAAGAAGAAGAAGAAGAAGACGAAGACGCCGACGCCGACGAGGAGGAGGAGGAGGAGGAGGAGGAGGAGGAGGAGGAGGAGGAGGAGGAGGAGGAGGAGGAGGAGGAGGAGGAGGAGGAGATTGGATTTATACCTCGCCCTTCACTACCCAAAGGAGTCTCAGAGCGGCTTACAAACTCCTTTCCCTTCCCCTCCCCACAACAGGCACCCTGCGAGGTGGGTGGGGCTGAGAGAGCTCTGACAGAAACTGCTCTTTTCCAAGGACAGCTCTGACAGAACTACGGCTTGCCCAAGGCCATCCAGCAGCTGCAAGTGGAGGAGTGGGGAATCGAACCCGGCTCTCCCAGATTAGAGTCCGCGCACTTAACCAATACACCATACTGGATGAATAGGAGGCAGCCTTCAATTTCCAAGGGTTAGAAAAACAAATTTTAAAGCTTTCAAGCTGGTTCTGCTTGGAAAGAGGGATGGGCAAGGATCCCAGCAGTGCAGGTGGACTCTCTCCGGGCTGCTAGTCCTAAATGAATCAGAACAGGGGTGCGGAATTCGGCATCGTGTAGTGGCTACGGTGTGGGACTGGGATCCGGGACATCCAGGTTCAAATCCTCACACGTGCCATGGAAGCCGGTTGGGAGACCTTGGGCCAGTCACACACTCTCAGCCCAGCCTACCTCACAGGGCTGTTGTGGAGAGGATAAAATAGAGAAGAGGAGAACTGGGTAAGCTGCCTTGGGTCCCCCCCTTGGGGAAAAATGTGGGGTGGAAATGAAGCCATCAAACCAATAAATAGAAGAAGAAGAGGAGGAGGAGGAGGAAGAGGAGATTGAATTTATACCCCGCCCTTCAATACCCAAAGGAGTCTCAGAGCGGTTTACAAATTCTTTTCTCTTCCCCTCCCCACAACAGATACCCTGTGAGGGAGGCGGGGCTGAGACAGCTCTCTTGAGGAAAGAACAGCTCCGACAAAACTATGGCTTGCCCAAGGTCATCCAGCAGGTGCAAGTGGAGGAGTGGGGAATCAAACCCAGTTCTCCCAGATTAGAGTCCGCTCACTTAACCACCACACCAAACTGGCTCTCACCTAAAGGCCAGCAGGTCTCCCGGCCCGGGACCTGGAGGCAAAGACCGTGTGCTTGTCAAAACTGCCCAGCTGCCCGAGAACAGGAAGCCGCTCTACCTTCACTTCCTTCTCGATGTAGTCGTTCAAGAGGACGTCCGGCTCCACCCGGTCGGGCAGGGAGAGGGACACCGAGTGCAGCGGTCGCCTCTCCGTCACCTTCTCCTGCGCCTTCTTGTCCCGGCCCTTTTCGCCTTTCAGGAAGACGCGCTTGAAAGGGGACACTATCCCAGGCTGCAAGGAGAGAGAGGGGAGGAGACGGTTCAGGATCATGTCGGAGGCGCCGCCATTAGAAGAAGAGAAGAAGAGAAGAAGAGAAGAAGAGGGGATTGGATTTATACTCCACCCTTCACTACCCGAAGGAGTCTCAGAGCAGCGTACAATCTCCTTTCCCTTCCCCTCCCCACAACAGACAGCCTGCAAGCCAGTTTGGTGTAGTAGTTAAGTGTGTGGACTCTAATCTGGGAGAACCAGGCTTGATTCCCCACTCCTCCACTTGCAGCTGCTGGATGACCTTGGGCAAGCCATAGTTCTCTCAGAGCTGTTCTTGAAAAAGAGCCGTTTCTGTCAGACCTCTCTCAGCCCTGCCTACCTCACAGGATGCCTGTTGTGGGGAGGGGAGGGGGAGTCTGTAAGCCACTCTGAGACACCTTTGGGTAGTGAAGGGCGGGGTATAAATCAAACCTCCTCTTCTTCTTCTTCTAGGTGGGGCTGAGAAAGCTCTGACAGAAACTGCTTTTTTTCAAGAACAGCTCTTATCAGAACTACGGCTTGCCCAAGGTCATCCAGCAGCTGCATGCGGAGGAATGGGGGAATCAAACCCGGTTCTCCCAGATGAGAATCCGTGCACTTAACCACTACACCAAGCGGCATTACAAGCCCACAGAGCCACGTGGGTTTGCACCAAAGTGCCGGACTGCCAGGAAGGAATCAATTACGGCGGTACTTTAAAAGGGGATGTATTGATGGAATGGAGCGCCGTGTACCCTCCTTCTGGGCAGCTGAACGGCCTGGATATCAATTGCAGCTGCTTCGCCCTTCTTTGGAAAGGGCTCATTAAATCGCCTGTTTCCCATAATGGCCTTAAAACGAACAGCGGATTCTTCTCTATACAGAGTGTTCCGCCGGCTGAAAGGAACACCAGTGGGTGGCTATTTCTGCCAGTCCCACGCTCCAGAAACCAGGCTGGTCCAAGCCAGGTTGCTCACTGCGGGAACCGAGGCGCCTGCCCCCAGATCTCCTCCTGCACCAGAGAATGCGCACTGAGACTTTGCAAAGGGACGTGGGCCACATGCGTCAAGCTGCAACTTGTCTCAGCGGTGACCTAGGAGTACTCCCGCCCCCCCCCCATATAAAGCTACCGGTTCCCTGCATGGGTCGGCCAGCCCTGCTCTGAGAACAATCGACTCCACGCTCAGTTCCGAGTCTTTCCGTTTGTGGCCCTCTTAAGGCTTTTATTCTCGAGACCGGTTTAGAAGCAACGACACGGCAAGCAGTGTTCCCTCTCAGCTGAGTTAGCGTGAGCCAGCTCACAGTTTTTTAGCCTCCGGCTCACACGTTTTTGCCTTAGCTCGGGAAGGAGGGCTCCGGAGCAAACTGATTGATGCAGTAGCCAAATCGCTCGCTCACAACTTTAATGCCGGTAGTTCACAAAGTAGGATTTCTGCTCACAGGACTCCCCAGCTTAGAGGAAGCATTGATGGCGAGGTCAGGGGGAAATGCTTGCGGCTTTGCAGACAGAGCCTGCTTGCCGAGGAAACGCACCAACGGGCAGTGCCGCCTCCCCCCAACATTCGTGCTCATATAGTTTGAGCCCCTGACTGCTTTGGAGAAAGCAAACGATGAAGCAGGTCTCCTCCTCCTCCTCCGCTTGTGCTATTGCTGGGACAACCCTCAACACAGCCTTCCTCGCCATCCGACACACCAAAGCTGCCTTCTACTGAATACAGCAGGTAGAGAATATTCTACTGAATAGAGCAGGTCGAGGAAGAGGTCCTTTTTTCCCTTTCTCACAATACAAGAACTCCTTGTGGGCACTCCGTGAAATTGCTGAGCAGTCGGGTTAGAATGGATAAAAGGAAGTCCTTCTTCACCCAAAGAGTGATGAACACGTGGAACTCACTGCCACAGGAGGTGGTGGCGGCTCCAAGCATGGACAGTTTCAAGAGGGAATTAGATAAGCATACGGAGCAGAAGTCCATCAGTGGCTATTAGCCGCAGGGTATAGATGGGAACTCTCAGTCTGGGGCAGGCGATGCACTCTATTCTTGGTGCTGGAGGGGGCAGCAGTGGGAGGGCTTCTAGTGTTCTGGCCCCACTGCTGGACCTCCTGATGGCACCTGGTATTTTTGGCTGCTGTGTGACACAGAGTGTTGGACTGGATGGGCCATTGGCCTGATTCAACATTGGCTTCTCTTATGTTCTTAGTAAATGATGCTTTAGTTGCTGTTCATGTGAAAGTTGCTTTAGAGAGAGAAGAGAAGAGGAGAGGAGAGGAGAGGAGAGAAGAAGAGAGAGAGAGAGAAGAGGAGAAGAGAGAGAAGAGGAGAGAAGAGGAGTTTGGATTTATACCCCACCCTTCACTGCCCAAAGGCGTCTCCTGAGGGTGCCTGGTATTTCTGGCCACTGGATGACCGAGTGTTGGACTGGATGGGCCATTGGCCTGATCCAACATTGGCTTCTCTGATGTTCCTGTCTTCTTAATCCAACCCTTGGTCTATCAAGGTCAGCCTTCTATACTTAGATTGGCAGCCGCTCCATGAGGTCTCAGGCTGAGGTCTTTCACCTGGTGTTTTTGGCCACTGTGTGGCACAGAGTGTTGGACTGGATGGGCCATTGGCCTGATCCGACATTGGCTTCTCTGATGTTCTTATGTTCCCACCACCTCCTGCCTTGGGCCTGGGCCCTTTTGCAAGCCAAGCCAATGCTCTATCACTGAGCCACAGACCCTCCTAAACTGCAGAAGACATTTACACATCGAGCTGCCTTCGACTGAATCAGAACCTTGGTCCATCAAGGCCGGTATTGTCTACTCAGACTGGCAGCAGCTCTCTAGGGACTCAGGCAGAGGTCTCTGCCATTACCTACCTCCTAGTCCTGTTAACTGGAGATGCCAAGGATTGAACCTGGGACCTCCTGCTTGCCAAGCAGATGCTCTGCCACTAAGCCACGGCCCTTCTCCTAATGGGACAACGAGCAGAGAGGGGGACAATGTGACTAGGAGCCGCCATTGTGTAGATCTGCTGGGCAGGTGAGCTCACTTCTCAGGAGCACGGGGATGCCAGCTTCGCAGCTGTTCTCCTACAGCAGCTTCGGCCGTTGCGGGTTCTCTTTTCAAAGCGAGAGAGATCGGCATTTAAAAGACACCGTTGCTTGCTTGCAAGAGGTGCTCTGGAGTCATGTGGGTGGTGCAATCCGATTTTAACTCCGCTGCATTCACCACATACCAAAGAGGAAGTCAAGTGACTCACTGTGCCTGGGTCCACAGCTCTGAGCATTTGCTCTGAGAAGCATCCCCGGTCGACACAGGGAGAGGCACGGGGCTTGCCCCCCTCTCCAAACTCCACTCCCTGAGTGCCCAGAAAGCTGTGGGCTTTGGCCACGTGTTTTTGCTTATCCTACTCAATGCTATCTATTTGTGTACCCCAATAATAAGTCGCTGCAGGTACGAAATATGAATGAGGTAGCTAAGGTATAAAGGGATAAACCGAAGAGGCTAAATGCGCAAGGAAGAAGAAGAAGAAGAAGAAGAAGAAGAAGAGGAGGAGGAGGAGGAGGAGATTGGATTTATACCCCGCCCTTCACTTCCCAAAGGAGTCTCAGAGCTGCTTACAAACTCCTTTCCCTTCCCTGTGAGGTAGGCCAGGCTGAGAGAGCTCTCTCCAGAACTGCCCTTGAGAGAACAGCTCTTGCCTGAACTATGGCTTGCCCAAGGTCATCCAGCAGGTGCAAGTGGAGGAGTGGGGAATCAAACCCGGCTCTCCCAAATTAGAGTCTGCGCACTTAACCACGACACCAAACTGGCAAGACCCTGTCAGTCAAATAAAAAAATGCATGAGCGGCAGAGCAAAGAGAAAGAATGCACTATTTCTGCAGAGCCGATTCTGTACCCGAGTAATCCCAACTCGATGTGCAGACTGTGTCCCCCCCACCATTGACCCAAGAGCACTATGCACAGGGTAGGTGCTCATTAACGTCCTTTTATCCAGCCTTTAAAATAAATCCACCAATTTACGAGCCTACAACATTTCCCCAAGTTTGTCTGTCTCTAAATTCATGTGTGACCCATGTGCAGGCAAACAGAATTTCTTTATAAAGTCTGAGTCCAGTGACCCTTTAAGACCAACAAAGTTTTATTCAAGGTAGTAGAAGAAGAGATTAGATTTATACCCCGCCAGTTTGGTGCAGTGGTTAAGTGAGCAGACTCTAATCTGGGAGAACCGGGTTTGATTCCCCACTCCTCCACTTGCACCTGCTGATGTGACCTTGGGTCAGTCACAAGCTCTGGCACAGCTGTTCTTGAAAAAGAGCAGTTTCTGCCAGAGCTCTCTCAGCCCCACCTACCTCCCAGGGTGTCTATTGTGGGGAGGGGAAGAGGAAGGAGTTTGTAAGCTGCTCTGAGACTCCTTCGGGTAGTGAAGGGCAGGGTATAAATCCAATCTCTTCTTCTTCTTCTACCCAGAGGAGTCTCAGTTGCTGTTGTTGTTGTTCAGTCGCACAGTCGAGTCCGACTCTGCGCGACCCCATGGACCAGATTATGCCAGGAGTCTCAGAGCCGTGTACAAACTCCTTTCCCTTCCCCTCCCCACAACAGACACCCTGTGAGGAAGGCAGGGCTGAGAGAGCTCTTTCAAGAATTGCACTTTCAAGAACACCTCTTGTCAGAACTACGGCTTGCCCAAGGTCATCCAGCAGCTGCATTTGGAGGCGTGGAGAATCAAACCCGGTTCTCCAAGATTAGAGTCCGCGCACTTAACCTCTACACCAAACTGGCTCTCACCAAACTGGGAGGGGAAGGGAAAGGAGTTTGTAAGCCACTCTGAGACTCCTTCGGGCAGTGAAGGGTGGGTATAAATCCAATCTCCTCCTCCTCTCCAGGTAAGACCAGCCTGGGCCATCCCGGTAGCAGGGTTATTCAGAGGAAATACTGAGAAAAGCAGACCCGTGCACAGTGCCTCTCAGCTCCCTGGAGAAAGGGTGGGATAAAAATTAAAAAAACAGACCGGATGTACAACAGCGGCGACGCAACAGGCAGCCTTGGAAAGAACTTGGCACACCTGGGACGTTCCTGGTAAAGGACGAGGCTTCCCCTGCGAGCCCATCCCCAAATCCACAAAGTCCCAGAGATGCGGCTGAGTTTCCACCAACCTGCCCCCACTGCTCTTCCTGTGCATACGGCCGCATGAGCCAGCCGCACATCTGGAAAAACCCAAGCGTCTGTGGTGTGGCTGGATGACCCCGGGAAAAGGGCTGGCCAAGTTGTCCATTACGGGGGGATTAAAAACAGAGACAGGGAGGTGGGTTTGATCGGTGTGGAAAGAGAGAGAGACAGAAAACGGAAGGCACGGTGGAGGCAAGAAGAGAGGCAGGGAGGGAATATATCCAGGGACCGCCGTGGCTCCTCGAGGAAGTGAGACGGGCCCCCCCCCGGCTCCGGAGCGGGGCAGCCCCAGCAATTCCCGAGGCCTACCTCATTCTCCATGAAGAATCCGGGAAATCCAAGAGCAGAAACACACACGAGAGGGGCTGTAGCCCAGATCCCGCTTGGCCGGCCCCAGAGCACCCTGCTCCGCTCCGCCAGGCACCCCGGCTGACGCATTCAAAGGGTGAGGGCGTGCTGTCCCGCCTGCGCTCTTAAGCAAGCGTGCAAACAGGACGCGGACAGACCACAACTTCCTTTTGGCTCAGCCAATGCGTGAGCAGAACCCCGCCAGCGAGACACCCCAGCTGGGACAGCTGCACAGCCCAGGAAGTCCCCGGGGAGACGTGCGGCCCACGACAGGCTCGTCTTCGGCCGTCCAAGGATGCAGCCCGAATCAAGGGAGCTGGGATTAGTTGCTGTAGATTTTCTGGGCTGTCTGGCCATGGTCTTGGCATTGTAGGACCTGACGTTTCGCCGGTAGCTGTGACTGGCATCCTCAGAGGTATAACACACCTGTGTCAAGGTAGGGCTGAGGCATGATCTTGCAGGAGTTCCCCAGGCTATGAACATGCTAATGGAGGAGCATTCCTGAGGAGGTTCTTTTGTCTATGGATTGCTTCCTGAGGAGGTTCTTTTGTGCGTGGAATGGCTACTGAAACACACAGCGTAGCATTCAGACAAGAATAAAAGAAAGACACTGCAGACTTGGCCAACCTGAAAAATCAGCAATGGCTGAACATAGCCTAACCCAAACAGGACACAGCATTTGGTTCCAAGACACTGAAAGGCTGGACAACACTTCCAATTACCATGTCAGATTACACAGGGAAGCCACTGAAATTCATAAACATAAAACACAATTTCAATAGGAAAGAAGAGAGTTTAAAAATAAATAGGGCATGGTTTCCTGTCCTGAAAAACAGAATATGCTCTACAGCTGACAATAGCACTACAGATAAGATTAGAGTTTCAACAGCCATTCCACACACAAAAGAACCTCCTCAGGAAAGCTCCTCCATTAGCAGGTTCATAGCCTGGAGAACTCCGACAAGATAATGACTCAGCCCTACCCCACCTTTCCAGGGTAGATATAAATTACCTGCCTACCATTTTTCTGCTTACCTTGACACAGAGAGTACTCCGTCTTTCTGTGTTATACCTCTGAGGATGCCACTCACAGCTACTGGTGAAGCGTCAGGTCCTACAATGCCAAGACCACGGCCACACAACCCGGAAAATCTACAGCAACTAATGAACTCCGACCGTGAAAGCCTTTGACAATGGAGCTGAGGTTCTTTCTGCTGATGGAAGGCATTGCCATGAATGGAATGGGCCTGCGAGATCCAGTCCAGGAAGCCGGGGGCCAGAATGTGCCAATGGCTGCACTCTGCAACTAAACCAGTTCTGGCAGTTGAGGGCCGGGAAGCACCTTTTGGCCCAGGCTGAGGAAAAAACAAGGAAGTGGGGAAAAGCTATTCATGCCTAGGAATGGCACCATTGTATGTATGTGTGTGTGTGTGGGGGGGGGGGTTCAGTATTCCTGGAAAAACTCCTGTTTCCCCCTCAGAGGTTCTATTATGGAATAGCACTGAAGATAAGATTAGAGTTTCAGTAGCCAATCCACACACAAAAGAACCTCCTCAGTAAATAGGAAACCTCCTCAGGAAACAATCTATATGCAAAAGAACCTCCTCAGGAAAGCTCCTCCATTAGCATGTTTCACAGCCTGGGGAACTTCGACAAGATAATGACTCAGCCCTACTCCACCTTCCGGAGTAGATCCTGCCTACCATTTTTCTGCTCACCTTGATATAGAGAATCCTCCATCTTTCTGTGTTCTACCTCTGAGGATGCCCGTCACAGCTACTGGCGAAACGTCAGGTCCTACAATGCTAAGACCGCGGCTGCACAGCCCGGAAAAATCTACAGCAACTAACTCATGGCGGTAGATGTCAGCTGACTTCTTTCCCACGGAGTAAAACTTGGGTCTCTTTGACCGGAAGGAAAGTGGAGAACTTAACCACGAAGAATAAGAACCCCCCCCCCCCCCACGGGTTTATAAAGAGGTCACCTGGAGTACGCAAACACGAGAGCTGTGCCCAAAAGAGAGAAACCCCAGAGAAACGGCTGTGCTGATCTGTGGCGGAGAACACAACCGCCGAGATCGAGAGTAGCTGAGTTCTCCGGAGAGGTGCTTTAAGTGACGAGAGGCCCGCAGCTGCTGCTCTAATATGAACGCTGCCCCTTGGCGGAAGAGCTCAGGGCAGGTTCTCGGGTCCTTGGAGAGCGGCCACTCCTGCGCTCTTGGCTGAGTGTAGGACTTGAACCTGCATCTCTTTGGGCCCGGTCTGACACTGCAACCACCATGCTACACTGGCGCACAGAGAAACACCGGCCAAAGTGGGCTCAAGCCTTACAAATGCTTCTAAGGACGATAAAGCCAGAAGCCACAAGGTCTGGACTTGTTTACGCACAAGAGTGGCTTTTCACGGCTGAAGAGATCTCGGTTTTGTAGTCGGATGCCGGCGCCGCCTTCCTCTTCCTGAGCTTTGCGACGGGAGGCCGTGCGGACACTGACTGCACCCCCTGCCGGAGAGACCAGCTGGCGGCCTCAGACAACAGAAGACAAGAGCCCTTTCGAGCAATTGCAGGCGCCTCCCTCCCCTTTCCGGTTGTCCCGGCCGTTTGCAAGACGCAAAGGGGTGTGCACAAGACGGCTGGAGGGCGAGAGCGTGCGCCACAGCACAACTCGCTGAAAATGTCTACACAATGTGTAGCTGCAATAAAGAAGGCCAACGCTATGCTGGGGATTATTAGGAAGGGAATTGATAACAAATCAGCCAGTATCATCATGCCCCTGTATAAATCATTGGTGCGACCTCATTTGGAATACTGTGTACAGTTCTGGTCACCACATCTCAAAAAGGATATTATAGCATTGGAAAAAGTGCAGAGAAGGGCAACTAGAATGATAAAAGGGTTGGAACACCTTCCCTATGAAGAAAGGTTAAAATGCTTGGGGCTCTTTAGCTTGGAGAAACAACGGCTGAGGGGTGACATGATCGAGGTTTATAAGATTATGAATGGGATTGAGCAGGTTGAGAAAGAAGTCCTTTTCTCCCTTTCTCACAATACAAGAACTCGTGGGCACTCTATGAAATTGCTGAGCAGTCGGGTTAGAACAGATAAAAGGAAGTCCTTCTTCACCCAAAGAGTGATTAACACATGGAATTCACTGCCACAGGAGGTGGTGACAGCTACAAGCATGGATAGTTTCAAGAGGGAATTGGATCAGCATATGGAGCAGAAGTCCACCAGTGGCTATTAGCCACAGGGTATAGATGGGAACTCCCAGTCTGGGGCAGGTGATGCACTCTGTTCTTGGTGCTTGGGGGGGTCAACAGCGGGAGGGCTTCTAGTGTCCTGGCCCCACTGCTGGACCTCCTGATGGCACCGGGTATATTTTGGCCACTGTGTGACAGAGTGTTGGGCTAGATGGGCCGTTGGCCTGATTCAACATGGGCTTCTCTTATGTTCTTATGTTCTTAAGGTTCCAGACAATCGTGAGCTGTTCCGTTAGCACGATTAGGATGTAATCTGCTTGGAAAGGCACCAGATCTTAAAAGCGCAGTGCTGGATTCCTGCCTTGAAGTCTCCAGCCCTCTGCTGCAATAGATTACTTTGTTAAGAAGATCAGAACAGCAGTGCCTATTTCAGACCAGGGGTCCATCTGGTCCAGCATCCTGGTCCCCAGGAAGGCCAAAGCCTGACCGTAAAACGGCCTCCTAGTACTGGCTTTCAGAGGCACACTGCCATGGAACAAGGAGGTTCTACTTCGTCATTCCTTGACGGACCTCTCTTTCAGGGACTTGTTCAGTCCCCTTTCGAAACACCTGAACTCGGGGTTACCATTACATCCTCTGGCAGTGAACACCACCAGTTAATGATGCTTGGGGCAAAGAAGCCTTCCCGTATGCCTGTCCTGAACCCTACATCCCGTAAGCTTCCACTGGCTGCTCCCCCAGTTGTGATATGATGTGCAGGGTAAAGGAGAGAAAGATTCCCACTCCCTGACCCATCCCTCCCAAGTGGGAACTCTTCTGAGGTGCGCAGAGTCCATAAGACCATGAGAGAAGCCAATGTTGGATCAGGCCAATGGCTCACCCAGTCCAACGCTCTGTGTCACACAGTGGCCAAAAATACCAAGTGCCATCAGGAGGTCCAGCAGTGGGGCCAGGACACTAGAAGCCCTCCCACTGTTGCCCCCCCCCCCCATGCACCAAGAATACAGAGCATCCCTTGCCCCAGACCGAGAGTTCCTGTCTAGACCTTGTGGCTAATAGCCACCGATGGACCTCTGCTCCATATATTTATCCATAAGAATAGAAGAGAAGCCAGTGTTGGATCAGGCCAATGGCCCATCCAGTCCAACACTCTGCGTCACACAGTGGCCAAAAATACCAGGTGCCATCAGGAGTTCCAGCAGTGGGGCCAGGACACTAGAAGCCCTCCCACTGTTGCCCCTCCCACAAGCATCAAGAATACAGAGCATCCCTTGCCCCAGAGCGAGAGTTCCTGTCTAGACCTTGTGGCTAATAGCCACCGATGGACCTCTGCTCCATATATTTATCCATAAGAACAGAAGAGAAGCCAGTGTTGGATCAGGCCAATGGCCCATCCAGTCCAACACTCTGGGTCACACAGTGGCCAAAAATACCAGGTGCCATCAGGAAGTCCAGCAGTGGGGCCAGGACACTAGGAGCCCTCCCACTGTTGCCCCTCCCACAAGCACCAAGAATACAGAGCATCCCTTGCCCCAGAGTCCCTATCTATACCTTGTGGCTAATAGCCACTGATGGACCTCTGCTCTGTATGTTTATCCATAAGGCCATAAGAGAAGCCAATGCTGGATGAGGCCAATGGCCCATCCAGTCCAACACTCTGGGTCACACAGTGGCCAAAAATACCAGGTGCCATCAGGAAGTCCAGCAGTGGGGCCAGGACACTAGGAGCCCTCCCACTGTTGCCCCTCCCACAAGCACCAAGAATACAGAGCATCCCTTGCCCCAGAGTCCCTATCTATACCTTGTGGCTAATAGCCACTGATGGACCTCTGCTCTGTATGTTTATCCATAAGGCCATAAGAGAAGCCAATGCTGGATGAGGCCAATGGCCCATCCAGTCCAACATTTTGTGGCACACAGTGGCCAAAAAATACCAGGTGCCATCAGGACCAGGGAGTGTGAGAAGGGGCTTACACCCTTCCTACCCCTGCTGTTTTCTTGACCTGAAACTTACATGCACTGATGACTATGTGTAGATTTCCCCAACAGGGCGGATTGGCGGCTCCCATGGGGTTGTTTCAGGTTGAGAAAATGGCTTGTGAGGGGAAAGCTGAAGTCCCTTTTCCTCACACACTGCAGGCCCGCCCAAAATTGGGTCCGGTCCATGCACAACCAGGAGGAGGAGGAGGCGACTAGAGTTATACCCCGCCCTTCACTACCCAAAGGAGTCTCAGAGCGGCTTCCAAACTCCTTTCCCCTCCCCTCCCCACAACAGACACCCTGTGAGGTAGGCGGGTCTGAGAGAGCTCTGACAAAAACTGCTCTTTTTCAAAGACAGCTCTGACAGAACTATGGCTTGCCCAAGGTCATCCAGCAGGTACAAGTGGAGGCATGGGGGAATCAAACCCGGTTCTCCCAGATTAGAGTCCGCGCACTTAACCGCTACAGCAAACTGGGCTGGGAATGGAGTTTCCCAGCACAAAACTCCGGGCATGCATCTGACTTGAAGTCCTTGTGGTGACCATGTGTCAGCCACATGGATGCTGTAAAAACATCAATTGCTCCCATCCACCAAGTGGACCCTGTAACATGTGAACTGCTCTGATAATCTTCTCCTCCACTAGAAGGTTCTTGGCCAACAACTCTTCTAGCCTTCCCGGATCCTCTCTGCCTCTTTTTGATACATGCCAACGGGCCTCCAATGTTCTCCTTCTCCACACCGGACCATCTGTTCACTTCCTCTGCTGCCTTCTCCTATATTCCCCTCCCACAGTGCCCAGGTAGGCTGGTGTCGTGGTTAAGTGCGCGAACTCTAATCTGGGAGAACTGGGTTTGATTCCCCCACTCCTTCACTTGCACCTGCTGGATGACCTTGGGCAAGCCATAGTTCTGTCAGAGCTATTCTCTCAGGAGACCAGTTTGGTGCAGTGATTAAGTGCGCAGACTCTAATCTGGGAGAACCGGGTTTGATTCCACACTCCTCCACTTGCATCTGGCTGGATGACCTTGAACAAGCCGTAGTTCTGGCAAGAGCTGTCCTTGAAAAAGAGCTGTTTCTGTCAGAGCTCTCTCAGCCCTGCCTACCTCCCAGGGTGTCTGTTGTGGGAAGGGGGAGGGAAAGGAGTTTGTCAGCCGCTCTGAGACTCCTTTGGGTAGCGAAGGGCGGGGTGTAAATCCAATCTCTTCTTCTTCTTTTACCTCACAGGGTGTCTGTTGTGCGGAGGGAAAGGGAAAGGAGTTTGTGAGCCGCTCTGAGACTCCTTTGGGTAGTGAAGGGCGGGGTGTAAATCCAATCTCTTCTTCTTCTTTTACCTCACAGGGTGCCTGTTGTGCGGAGGGGAAGGGAAAGGAGTTTGTCAGCCGCTCTGAGACTCCTTTGGGTAGTGAAGGGCGGGGTGTAAATCCAATCTCTCCTCCTTCTTTTACCTCACAGGGTGTCTGTTGTGCAGAGGGGAAGGGAAAGGAGTTTGTCAGCCGCTCTGAGACTCCTTTGGGTAGTGAAGGGCGGGGTATAAATCCAATCTCTTCTTCTTCTTCTTTTGCAAGTGCATGAGGGGCAAATACGTTGGCATACCCGTGCCAGACATTTTAAGGCTTGTTTTGAAACCCAAAGCAGGCAGAGGGCCAAAGCACTTCCCCGGGAGGTTCTGCACTCACTTAGCATCTTGCATTTGCCAGGCTGCTACGTGGCAGGTGCAGCCATTTTGCACGGGCAGCATCCGCATTTACAGGATCTGCTGGCCGAGTCCAAGAGTCCCTCGGGCAAGCGCTTTAGACTCTGCCAGAACCGCACTTAAGCCAAGCCTCGAAAGACAGCCAGGTGGCCATTTTGCATGATGCCTTTCTCGTGAGGGCCAAAGCAGGCCTCGAAATGGAAACTGAAAACAGACTGTGAGGGGCGCCTGGGCTCACCCAGATGAACCTCAGCCTGTCTTCAGGAGGTGAAACTGCTCCCACGCAAAAGAGAAGCCATCTCAGGTGTCACCGCTATAGACGTCAACTTTGGAGGGATACAAACCGCTTGGGGCTCTTTAGCTCGGAGAAACGACAGCTGAGGGGTGACATGATCGAGGTTTATAAGAACTTGGGGGTACCAAAGGAAATTGCTGAGCGGTCGGGTTAGAACAGATAAAAGGAAGTCCTTCTTCACCCAAAAACTGATTAACACATGGAATTCATGGCCACAGGAGGGGCTTGTGGCTACAAGCATGGATGGCTTCAAGAGGGAATTAGATAAACATAGGGAGCAGAGGTCCATCAGTGGCTATTAGCCACAAGGTACAGATAGGAACTCTCAGTCTGGGGCAAGGGATGCTCCGTATTCTTGGTGCTTGGGGGGGCATCTAGTGGGGGGCTTCTAGAGGAACAGCCAGTTCCTCTGGAGGGCCAGCAACAGGGCAGAGAGGCCGAGGCCTTCCCCTGAGAAGACCTCAGAAGAGCCCTGCTGGGTCAGACCAGGGAGGGTCCATCCAGTCCAGCCTCCCGTCTCACACTGAGGCCAACCAGTTCCTCTGGAGGGCCAGCAACAGGGCAGAGAGGCCGAGGCCTTCCCCTGAGAAGAACCTCAGAAGAGCCCTGCTGGGTCAGACCAGGGAGAGTCCCTCTAGTCCAGCCTCCCATCTCACACAGGGGCCAGCCAGTTCCTCTGGAGGGCCAACAACAGGGCAGACCCCGGATGCTGCCTCCTGGCCCTGGGATTCAGAGATCACTGCCTCTGAATGTGGAGGTTCCTCTCAGTCACCTTAGCTAGTAGCCGTTCATAGACTTATCCTCCATGGATCTATCTAATCCCCTTTGAAATCTGTTCATTCCTGGGCCCATCACAACATCCTCCGGCAGCGAATTCTATATATTAATCACTGCCTAGGTAAACTCTTTCTTTTTGTCTACCCTGAATCTACTGCCCGTCAGCTTCACTGGATGCCCTCGGGTTCTAGTATTTTGGCAGAGGGAGAAAAAGTGCTCCCTGTCAGCTCTCTCCAACGCCTGCATAATTTTATAAACCTCTACCATACCACCCCACCCCAGTCGTCAGTTTAGAAAAGTCCCAGACTCTTCAGGATTCGGCCCCCTTCCCAACTCTCCAGCTCTTAACGGCCCTCAAGCGGTGGAACAATTTTCCGCTAGCCGCTTTGGTGTAGTGGTTAAGTGCGCGGACTCTAATCTGGGAGAACCGGGTTTGATTCCCCACCTCCTCCACTTGCACCTGCTGGTGTAACCTCGGGTCAGTCACAAGGTGTGGCACAGCTGTTCTTGGAAAAAGAGCCGTTTCTGTCAGAGCTCTCTCAGCCCCACCTACCTCACAGGGTGTCTGTCACGGGGAGGGGAAGGGAAAGGAGTTTGTAAGCTGCTCTGAGACTCCTTTGGGTAGTGAAGGGCAGGGTATAAATCCAATCTCTTCTTCTTCCTCTACCTCACAGAGTGTCTGTTGTGGGGAGGGGAAGGGAAAGGAGTTTGTGAGCTGCTCTGAGACTCCTTTGGGTAGTGAAGGGTGGGGTATAGAGCCAATCTCTTCTTCTTCTAGTCCCTTTCACCAGTCTGTTTCCCAAAGCTGCCCTTTCATGGAGCAACCGCTCTTAAAAGGGGGTCTAGCAATTCACAGGACAGACGCAGGGCTCCGGCGCTCCAGGCAGGCGTACGTTCTCAGCCCGGGCCCAGAATCTGCCCATCCCTGGCGTTCAGCTGCCCGGTGTATAACCCTCGTGATCAAACCGATTTCTCCTTTTGTCATCTGCCTGGATTGCCTTGCTTTCCGGAGAGGAATTTATGATTTATTCACGAGGTGCTTTGTCACCAGCCTGTACCCGCACGTTGGCTGTACTGCCGCCTGTGCTTTGGAACTAACAAAGCCCAGGAACCCGGGGATGGTTTATGACTCAGGGGATTCTACAAGCAACTGATTTGGGGGACGGGGAACACTCCGAACCTTGGAGAAGTGACTCAAGCCCTCCCTCGGCGCGCGCCCCACTTCTCAACAGGGTGGGGATCTTTAGCTGGCAAAGACGGGTGGGTGGGTGGGTGGGTGGGTGGGAGGCGGTTCTCGCCTGCAGCTCTCCCTCTTCCAACTGCTGCCTTCCAAGGCAGCTTTTCGTCTTTCAATAAAATGTCACAGGGCAAGGATTACAGAACTTCTGTTTGGGCGGGAGAGCCACTGCAGTATGGTTGTTACAGTTCTCAACTAGGACCCGGGTTCGAATTCCTACTCAGCCGGGAAGCTCACTACGCCGGGCATTGGATAAGTCGTGCGCTTTCAGCTTGACCTACCTCACAAGGTTGTTATGGGGAATAAAATGGAGGAGGAGGAAGAGGAAGAAAAGGAAGAGGAGGGGGAGGAGGAAGAAGCGGAGAAGGAGGAGGAAGAGGAGGAGGAGGAAGAAAAGTGGATTTATACCCTGCCCTTCACTTGGGAGTCTCAGAGCGGCTTACAATCTCCTTTCCCTCCCCCTCCCCACAACAGACACCCTGTGAGGTAGGCGGGGCTGAGAGAGCTCTGAGAGAACTGCCCTTGAGAGAACAGCTCTGAGAGAACTTGTGACGGATTCAAGGTCGCACCAGCAGCTGCATGTGGAAGAGGAGTGGGGAATCAAACCCGGTTCTCCCAGATTCGAGTCCAGGCTCCTAACGGCTACGCCAAACAGGCTCTCAAGGGGGAGCTGCGTGTCCTGTGCTGAGCTTCCTGCAGGGAAGGACAAGATTAAAAATGCCTGGGCAGAGAGCCCTGGGCCTGGTTCTCAGAAGCAGCAGGTGAGAAGGCAAAACTGTGTTTGGGATGGAGCGCTTCATTCGTCTGAGTGCTTCTCCATACGCCCCCAAACCCTCAACAACAGGATGCAGGTTTCTAGCCTAGCCTTCCCCCTCCCATGCCAAGTTCTTAATGCTAAGGGTCGTTGTACACATGGAGCCCACACGTCCCGACAGGTGAGGTTCCAACCTACAGACCGGACTGGTACCGCCCAGACTCAATTCAACCATGCAGGCCAGGCATTCTGGCAAGGGCCACGGCATTTGTTTTGGACCCTGGGCTTAATCCACTTCGGGGGCTTGGCGGGAAGAAAGCGACAGACGCATCTTCTTATGTCCACCCCTTTCATGGCCCAGCACCTAGACTTCTGGCGTGCCCCCTGTGTGCATACAGGCAAAGTAGTTCCTAAACGTGAAGTGCATATTAGAAGAAGACGAAGAAGAAGAAGACGAAGAAGAGGAAGACGAGGAAGAGGAGGAGAAGACGAGGAAGAGGAAGACGAGAAGAGGAAGACGAAAAGGAAGAGGAAGAAGAGGAAGAAGAGGAGGAAGGGGAAGAAGAGGAAGAAGAAGAGGAGGAGGAAGAGGAAGAGGAAGAGGAGGAGGAGGAAGAGATTGGATTTAAACCCCGCCCTTCACTGCCCAAAGGAGTCTCAGAATGGCTTACAAACTCCTTTCCCTTCCCCTCCCCACAACAGACGCCCTGTGAGGTAGGTGGGGGCTGAGAGAGCTCTGGCAGAAACTGCTCTTTTTTGAGAACAGCTCTTGTCAGAACTATGGCTTGCCCAAGGTCATCCAGCAGCTGCAAGTGAAGGAGTGGGGAATCAAACCGGGTTCTCCCAGATTAGAGTCTGAGCACTTAACCACTACACCAGACTGGCTCTCTAGGTTGAAGCACAAGGTTTCAGGCAGATCACATGTGTGGTACAGGCACCGAGGCCGGCCACCTCTGGGACTTGGGGGCAAAGGTAAACTTTGAACTCGGCACTTCTTGGCTGAAACGTGCTGCTCTGGGCAGCCTTCTGCTGAGCCTGCAAAGTAGAATTTTTGCTCACAAAACTCTAGAGCTTAGAGGGAACATTGGTTATGAGGGTGAAACGGAGAAGAGGAGGACGTCGTAAGCCACTCTGAGTCTCCGTTGGGGAGGAAAGAAGGGTACAAACGAATAACATAAAATAAATCTGCTTCAAGTAATGAATGACACTTTCTTGGGTGGGGCTTTCAACAGGGGAATTAAGGTGTTTGGGGAGGGGGTGAGATCAATTCTTTCTGTTAATAAGTCCAAGATTCCCCCCCCCCCCCATTTTAAGGTTTGAAATATGCTGGAGGCTGGCAGGGGGCAGGAATGGAGTGTGAGGCTCCCTGTGCAATTTGCATTTTACAGCTCGCCTGCTACTGATGTGCCCGGGGCTTGTCACCTTAGCGGTGACAACTGTCCTGGCTTCTCAAATGTCTGTGATCCTGTTTTCCTTGCTATGTGGAGGCAACATGCCTATGGGGGGGTAAGTAAAGTAAAGTAAAGGTTCCCTTGCTCGAAAGCAAGTCGAATCCGACTATAGGGTTGCGTTTCAAAGCCGAAGAGCCAGCGCTGTCCGGAGACGTTTCCGTGGTCATGTGGCCGGCATGACTAAACACCAAGGCGCACGGAACGCTGTTACCTTCCCACCGAAGTGGTACCTCTTTATCTACTTGCAATTTCTTGCTTTCGAACTGCTAGGTTGGCAGGAGCTGGAACTAGAGACGGGAGCTCACCCCGTCATGCGGCACCCAGGTCTCGAACTGCTGAACTACCGACCTTCCACAGCCTGCAGTTCAGAATCTTAATTCTGGCAGGAGGGATGCTCTGGGACGACTATGTGCTTAGTGGGGGGGGGGGGTTCTGACTGTTAATTCTGGTGGGCAAATACAGGGTGTGTGTGAGTGATTGGGTCCTGATCTTTAGTGCCGTTACTTGAAGACACTATACCTGCAACCTTCGCGTGGTCAACCTCAGTCCTAACAATAGTTGCGTCCAGAACGGTATCTATCAAGGTCTCAATAAAGTTAGTTTTCTACACACTGACTCTTTAGCTTGGAGAAACGACGGCTGAGGGGTGACGTGATCGAGGTCTATAAGATTATGCATGGGATACAGCAGATAAAGAGGTACTCTTCTCCCTTTTTCACAATGCAAGAACTCGTGGGCACTCCATGAAATGGCTGAGCAGTTAGGTTAGAACGGATAAAAAGAAGTCCTTCACCCAAAGAGTGATTAAACACATGGAATTCACTGCCACAGGAGGTGGCAGCGGCTACAAGCATGGACAGCTTCAAGAGGGAATTGGATAAGCATATGGAGTAGAGGTCCATCAGTGGCTATGAGCCACAAGGTATAGATAGGAACTCTCTGTCTGGGGCAAGGGATGCTCTGTATTCTTGGTGCTTGGGGGGGGGGCAACAGTGGGAGGGCTTCTGGTGTCCTGGCCCCACTGCTGGACCTCCTGATGGCCCCTGGTATTTCTAGCCACTGTGTGACACCGAGTGTTGGACTGGATGGGCCATGGGCCTGATCCAACGCTGGTTCCTCTTATGTTCTTATGACTGGTGTTGAGAACTGATTTAACCAGGATCCTGACACGGAGGAAAGAACATTGTAATTCCCTGAACAGCGGGAGGCTAGAGCGTAACAGCTTTTAAAAGCCTAGTTCCCAGGTTGGCCCGTGTACACTTTATGCAGTGTTCCCTCTAAGCTGAGTTAGCGTGAGCTAGCTCACAGTTTTTTAGCCTCTGGCTCATACATTTTTGTCTCAGCTCAGAAAGGATGGCTCTGGAGCAAACTAATTTATGCAGTAGCCAAATTGCTCGCTCACCTTTAACGCCAGGAGCTCACAAAGCAGAATTTTTACTCACAAGACTCCACAGCTAAGAGGGAGCACTGACTTTATGCAAGGAGCCAGGCAGCCTTGACCCAGCATTCCAGAACCGACAGGCCCAAGGCAGAAAGGGGGGCTGTTTGAAATCCCGCTGGAAGGCTTCACGCCCTCCGACCTGTTTATTTTGGAGAAGGGAAGCCAAGCTCAGAAACTTGCACATGATCAGCGGAGCCTCTCGCTCGCCCTGGGAGACCTTCGCCTTTTGCACACTGCAAGTCAAGGGCTCTGTCCTCTCCAAGCAGCGGCACAGTTCACCCTGGGCAGAAGCCCATGCGCCTGCCCCACTTACCGGATGACGCTCCCCCTCCCCTGCAAGGCTGTCGTTTCTGATGAGGAAACTGGGAAATTTGGGAGAGCACTGCGAGAAAAGGACCTCCCTATTAAATATTTTCTCTTTTGGAAAGCGTGAAATGCATTTTAAAACAGGTGTTTCCTAGCTCAAAATGTGCAGTATAGACATTTTTATGTAAGAATCTGCAGCATTACATAGTGGTAATTCCTATATACTGTGGGCACAGACGACATATTTATCAAAAAATGAATAATTTTGACCATTAGAATGTGTTTGATAATACATTCGTGAATTCTAAATACTATGAAGCTGACGTTCAAACTATGCCACTAGTCCTATCATAGATGCTGTCCAAATTATATTTCTGTCCAAATATATACCCCCTTTTGTCCAAATTATACCCCCTTTTGTCCATTACAACATTTATTTTCCAGTTTCAATGTCTATTTTTTCCTGTTTCTCATATGTGTTACAGCAACAAAGGAGGAACAGTTTGCAGCTGTCTTTCAAGTACTGTGTCCATTTGCAGTTTGGCTGGAGGAAAACTATGTCCTTCTGTTCCATAAACACTCCAAAGTGTACTCAGGTTAGGCAACGGAGGGCCCAGGATCCAGTCCCAGGAAACACTCCCCCCACCCACTCGAGCGGCTTACAAACTCCTTTCCCTTCCCCTCCCCACAACAGACACCCTGGAAGGAAAGCGGGGCTGAGAGAGAACTGCCCTTTCAAGGACAGCTCTTGTCAGAACTATGGCTTGCCCAAGGTCATCCAGTAGCTGCAAGTGGAGGAGTGGGGAATCAAACATGGTTCTCCCAGATTAGAGTCCACGTGCACTTAACCACTGCACCATACTGGCTCTCCTATACCAAACACTTTTTAACCCTCTCCTCCCCAATCTGAACAGCACTAGAGCCCCCTAGGCAGAACCCCCTCCTGTTACACCCCCTCCCAGAGCCAAAATGCAGGCAGGCCCGAGCAGTTAGCTGAAGGGCATCAAGACAGGGCTGTGTCACGCACTGTTGTTCCAGAGGAGGCAGAGCAAGCTGGGGAGAGGTGCAGAGACATTGAAACCACCTCTACCCCCCCAGGACCTTTAGCCAAAGTCACAGCTGGCCGCTGCCACAAAATGCCCAGGACACAAGGATGGAGGCCCCGCCCTTGCAGAGAGCAAGAAGAGGCGAATAGAACAGGGTCTGCAGATCGGTGGGGACTCTTCTGCTGCATCTTGGTGTCAGCAGTGGGATCCACCGCTGACACCAAGAGAGAGAAGAGAAGAGAGATTGGATTTATACTCCGCCCTTCACTACCCGAAGGAATCCAGGAGCGGCTTATAATCTCCTTTCCCTTCCCCTCCCCACAACAGACACCCTGTGAGAGAGCTGAGAGAGCTCTCTCGAGGACTGCTCTTGAGAGAACAGCTCTGAGAGAACTTGTGACTGATCCAAGTTCACACCAGCAGCTGCATGTGGAGGAATGGGGAATCAAACCCGGTTCTCCCAGATTAGAGTCGGCGCTCCTTACCACTACACCAAGGTGTGGTGGAACTCAAAACCCATTACGGGAGGAGAGTAAGACACTTTCGGTGGGTAGGCCAGCAACGCAACAACACCCAACACATTTTGCATGACTAAGGACTAGCCGGGGGAAGAGCAGGACACACAGGACGGGTGCTTTCGGCGGTAACAAGATGGCCATAGAGAAAAGTTCCAGCCTTAGGGAAACTCCTGATTCCAGCCCCACACCATTCCAGACCTTCAAAAAGCCTGTTACATGGCAAAACACCACAGTTGCTTTTGACAGGCAGTGCTCTTCCAAGTAGAAAAGAACAGGCCCGGTTTTCTGTCACATCCGGAACAGGCTTGCAACGAAGCTTACTGGCTCTTGCCAGAGCACGCCTACAAAGACATTCCCGAGACCTAAGTTAGCCACATGTGGGCCAGAGAGGGTCGGTAAGGGCTCAGGATCAATGCTCCCTCTAAGCTGTGGAGTCTTGTGAGCAAAAATTCTACTTTGTGAGCTCCTGGCATTAAAGTTGTGTGAGTAAGTGATTTGGCGGCTGCATCAATCAGTTTGCTCTGGAGACATCCCTTCCCGAGCCAAGACAAAAATCTGTGCGCCGGAGGCTAAAAAACTGAAAGCTAGCTCACACTAACTCAGCTTAGAGGGGACACTGCTCAGGAGGCTTCCAAGGTACCTATTCCACTGGAAGAACACAAGAGGCCTTCCTTGCTCACCGGAGTTCTGGCTTTATCTTTCCATAAGAACATCAGAGAAGCCAATGTTGGATCAGGCCAATGGCCCTTCCAATCCAACACTCTGTCACACAGTGGCCACAAATACCAGAGTGCCATCAGGAGGTCCAGCAGTGGGGCCAGGGCACTAGAAGCCCCTCCCACTGTTGACCTCCCCCAGCACCAAGGATACAGAGCACCACTTGCCCTGAGACTGAGCAGTTCCTGTCTGTACCTTGTGGTTCATAGCCACCGATGGACCTCTGCTCCATACGCTTATCCAATTCCCTCTTATAAGAACATAAGAGAAGCCCATGTTGAATCAGGCCAATGGCCCATTCAGTCCAGCACTCTTGTGTCACACAGTGGCCACAAATACCAGGGGCCATCAGGAGGTCCAGCAGTGGGGCCAGGACACTCGAAGCCCTCCCACTGTTGACCCCCCCCAGCAGCAACTCTCTTAACCACTTAGGGCTCAGAGGTGCAGAGGCGCAGCGCTCCCATGCGCTAGACCAAGACCACAATATATATATTTTTAAAGCATTCTGCTTTGAGGGTGGGGAGAAGGAAAGAAGAAGCAAGAAGAAGAAGCCACATTAACTGAATCTCGCAGGTATGCTCTCCCTCTACCTTCCTTTCACACACATACACACAAACCCCATCTAGAAGCCCCGCTTGTTTTAAAATCTACGCCATGTTGCTTCTGGAAGGCCAAAGGCTTTGCAACGCGCCCTGCCTCCAGTTCTTCTCAGGTTTCACAGAATCTTTGTAAGGCGGAGAACAGATAAGGCCGGACGAGAGCTCCTGCTGAGCTAATCCAGAATTACTAAACTGGGAAGCACAACTGATGGAGTTATTCTCAGAAGAGGGGGCAGTTGGGTCACGGCCAGCTGCGCAGAGCTCCCACCATGCACCGTTCCCAGCTGAACGGCAGGATGATTTTGCTTTTTATCACCATGGGTGATAAGACCCTCGCCAGGATGATTTTATGGTAACTGGAAGGGGCATATCTTGGTCCCCGGGGAATGTCTACATTCAGTATGAGCTGCCCTTATACCGAATCAAACAGTCAATCCACCAACATAAGTATTGTCTACTCAGACGGACCGTGGCTCTCCAGAGTCTCGGGCTGAGGAATTTCACATCACCCGTTACCTCATTCTTTCAACTGGAGATGCCGGGGATTGAACCTGGGACCTTCTGCATGCCGAGCAGATGCTCTGTCACCGAGCCTTTACGTTCATTGTGCCAGGGTTCAAGCGACGGCAGGTCCAGCTTTGAAGCTGTTGGACTCAGGCTCAATTTGTGCCACAGAGAAATCTGTGCTCCAATAATGAAGAAGGAGGAGGAGGAGGAGGAGGAGATTGGATTTATACCCCCGCCCTTCACTTGGAGTCTCAGAGCGGCTTACAAGCTCCTTTCCCCTCCCCTCCCCACAACAGACACCCTGTGAGGTAGGTGGGGCTGAGAGAAACTGCTCTTTTTCAAGAACAGCTCTGACAGAACTATGGCTTGCCCAAGGTCATCCAGCAGCTGCAAGTGGAGGAGTGGGGGAATCAAACCCGGTTCTCCCAGATTAGAGTCCGCGCACTTAACCACGACACCAAATTGGCTCTGTTCCCACCAATCCACCTCCCCAGCCAAAGGAGGGAGTGTGATTGTGGGGGTCCACTCAGACCTAGCGACACCAAAGAACCCTCTTAATAACGTTTTGATTTTTTCTTGCCCTGTGAAATTGTTTGGCAGTCTTCTTTCCCCTACTCCTTCATACTGCATTGCTTATGGGATGTATTCCCATAAGCCAGTTTGGTGCAGTGGTTAAGTGAGCAGACTCTAATCTGGGAGAACCGGGTTTGATTCCCCACTCCTCCATTTGCAGCTGCTGATGTGACCTTGGGTCATTCACAAGCTCTGGCACAGCTGTCCTTGGAAAAAGAGCAGTATCTGTCAAGAGCTCTCTCAGCCCCGCCTACCTCACAGGGGGTGTCTGTTGTGGGGAGGGGAAGGGAAAGGAGTTTGTAAGCCGCTCTGAGACGCCTTTGGGCAGTGAAGGGCAGGGTATAAATCCAAACTCTTCTTCTTCTTCTTCTATTCTGCGTCAGCACATCACAGGCAAGGTGCTGTGTGCTACATCCACCTTAAGAGATGTGTCTGCCTTAACACACTTAAATTATACCACAGGAGCCCGAGGATCAGTTTAGAATCAGAACATCATTTTTTTTGTTGTTTGGAAATCTTGCACGGGAGTTGGAGAGGGAGAGAGAAGAAGCGAAAAGGCCAACCTCTGCCTTCTCCAACATTCCTTGCCCTCTCCCGGCAATGTCGGAATCTATTCTTCCTCTGCAAAGTGCCTGAGGGTGGCATACTTGGGGCACACCCCCATGAAACTGCAGGAGAAAGCCACCCTCAACCCACATGACCAAAACAAGTAGGAAGGGAGTCCCCTTCCCCTGTAATCTACTGTTATAATCAGGGGACAGAGAGAAGAGACACAATATGAGCTCTCCATGGCCAACTGGATGGGGGTAACAGCATGGACGGCTTCAAGAGGGAATTGGATAAACATCTGGAGCAGAGGTCCCTCGATGGCTATTAGCCACAAAGTATAGATAGGAACTCTCAGTATGGGGCAAGGGATGCTCTGTATTCTTGGTGCTTGGGGGGGCAATGGTGGGAGGGCTTCTGGTGTCCTGGCCCCACTGGTGGACCTCCTGAGGGCACCTGGTGTTTTTGGCCACTGTGTGACACAGAGTGTTGGACTGGATGGGCCATTGGCCTGATCCAACACTGGCTTCTCTTATGTTCTTATGGATAAAAATCTGGAGCAGAGGTCCATCAGTGGCTATTAGCCACAAGGTATAGATAGGAACTCTGGGGCAAGGGATGCTCTGTATTCTTGGTGCTTGGGGGGGGGGTCAACAGTGGGAGGGCTTCTAGTGTCCTAGCCCCACTGCTGGACCTCCTGATGGCACCTGGTATTTTTGGCCACTGTGTGACTCGGAGTGTTGGACTGGATGGGCCATTGGCCTGATCCAACACTAGCTTCTCTTATGTTCTTATGGATAAACATCTGGAGCAGAGGTCCATCAGTGGCTATTAGCCACAAGGTATAGATAGGAACTCTGGGGCAAGGGATGCTCTGTATTCTTGGTGCTGGGGGGGGAGTCAACAGTGGGAGGGATTCTAGGGTCCTGGCCCCACTGCTGGACTTCCTGATGGCCCCTTGTATTTTTGGCCACCGTGTGACACGGAGTGTTGGACTGGATGGACCATTGGCCTGATCCAGCATTGGCTTCTCTTATGTCCTCTTATGTCTAGGGCAATTTGATGCTCTGTATTCTTGGTGCTTGGGGGGGGATCAACAGTGGGAGGGCTTCTAGTGTCCTGGCCCCACTGCTGGACCTCCTGGTGGCACCTGGTATTTTTGGCCATTGTGTGACAGAGTGTCGGACTGGATGGACCATTGGCCCGATCCCACATTGGCTTCTCTTATGTTCTTACGGATAAACAGTAAAGGGAAGAATACACTAACTCTCCAATCTACTCCCCCAATCATGTTCCTGTTCGAGACTTTAAAATCTTTATATGCAGTTTTTCTCCCCAAGGGGCTCAGAGGAATACTCAGTGGTAGCTGTAACAATAAAAACGAATAAATCCCAAGAACGATATATGCCAATCCCCCCTCAGAAAGCTAGAACCCACCGGACATGGTTCTACAGCCAGGTAACAGAAAGCTGGAACCTGCTCCCAAGCACTGTTGCCTTAACATCTCTCTCAAAAGGGTCACCGAGGGAGACGTCCTCCTGATCTCTGCCGGCCGGCTGTCCCACTACAGGAGACCTGCGCCCAATGTCCCCTCTAAGACATGGAGTCTTGTGAGCAAGAATTCCGCTTTGTGAGCTCCTGGCATTAAAGTGGTGAGCGAGCGATTTGGCGGCTGCATCAATTAGTTTGCTCTGGAGCCCTCCTTCCCGAGCCAAGACAAAAAATGTGTGAGCCGGAGGCGAAAAAACTGTGAGCTCGCTCACACTGACTCAGCTTAGAGGGAACACTGGTCCTGAGCAAACCAAACCTCGTTGGTGTACATTATGAGAATTCCCACATGCACAGGACAAACCCGAGTGAAGTCACGGAGCCCTCCCCATGTTCCTTGGTTATGCACGGCTCTCAGCCACAGATAAAAACCGTCACCAGGAACTGGGCTGCCCTTGCACTGGCTCGGCCCCGTGGAAGTCCCCTCCGCCGCCCGTTGCCCCCGAAAGAGAGCGATCTACCCATTCGCCTTCAACGCAGACTGCCCCCAACTCACCATTCCATGCTTACATCAGAGCTCTGTTGGTCTCCGCGCCACCATTCGAGGAAAAAGGAAAGGAATTTCCCCCGAATGCTATTTTTAGCACCACCCCCTTTCGGTTGCTCCCTTCTGAGAAGAATCCCGACAAGCCCGACTTTAGCCCTTCAAGAGCACACTTTTTATTCTGATTTATTAGACCTACTGGAGAGCATCTGAACTGTTTGTTATACAGAAGAGGCAGGAAAGGCGGAAGGTGAAGAGAAACAGAGGCGGGGGTCATTTTTCACTGTCGGCCACGGAATCTGCCGGCCGAAACGTTAATGCAGAACAAGCCAAAGATTTTTGGTTGCCAAAGTTCACCAGCCAGGGGGCCACAGACGTGCGCACACATGAACAGTCTTCCAGCCAGTGTCCCCTCTAAGCTGAGTTAGTGTGAGCCAGCTCACAGTTTTCCAGCCTCTGGCTCACACCTTTTTGTCTTAGCTGAGGAAGGAGGGCTCCAGAGCAAACTAATTCATGCAGCAGACAAATCGCTCGCTCACAACTTTTAACGCCAGTAGCTCACAAAGTGGAAGTTTTGCTCACAAGACCCCACAACTTAGAGGGAGCATTCCTTACAGCACATACTTTATTTGTATAGCTTATCTAATCAAAACTCTACCTCTTTACCCTAAGAGAGCCAGTTTGGTGTAGTGGTTAAGTGTGCGGACTCTAATCTGAGAGAACCGGGCTTGATCCCCCACTCCTCCACTTGCACCTGCTGGATGACCCTGGGCAAGCCATAGTTCTATCAGAGCTGTTCTCTCACAAGTAGTCCTCCAAAGAGCTCTCTCAGCCCTGCCTACCTCACAGGGTGTCTGTTGTGGGGAGGGGAAGGGAGAGGAGTTTTGTAAGCCGCTCTGAGGCTCCCAGTGAAGGTCGGGGGAATAAATCCAATCTCCTCTTCTTCTTTTCTCCCTTTCTCCCAATACAAGAACTCGTGGGCACTCAAGGAAATTGCTGAGCAGTTGGGTTAGAACAGATAAGTCAAAGAGTGATTCACATATGGCAGGAGGTTGTGGCAGCTACAAGCACCGACGGCTTCAAGAGGGAAATGGATAAGCATATGGAGCAGAGGTCCATCAGTGGCTATTAGCCACAAGATATAGAAAGGGACTCTTGGTCTGGGGCAAGTGATGCTCTGTATTCTTGGGGGGGGGCAACAGTGGGAGGGCTTCTGGTGTTCTGGCCCCACCGCAGGACCTCCTGATGGCCCCTGGTATTTCTGGCCCCTGTGTGACCCAGAGTGTTGGACTGGATGGGCCATTGGCCTGATCCAAGATTGGCTTCTCTTATATTCTTATGGATAAACATCTGGAGCAGAGGTCCCTCAGTGGCTCTTAGCCACAAGGTACAGATAGGGACTCTCAGTCTGGGACAAGGGATGCTCTGTATTCTTGGTGCTGGGGGGGTGTCAACAGTGGGAGGGCTTCTAGTGTCCTGGCCGCACTGCTGGAACTCCTAATGGCACCTGGTATTTTTGGCCACTGTGTGACACAGAGTGTTGGACTGAAGAGGCCATTGGCCTGATCCAACATTGGCTTCTCTTATGTTCTTATGGATAAACATCTGGAGCAGAGGTCCATCTGTGGCTGTTAGTCACAAGGTACAGACAGGAACTCTCAGTCTGGGGCAAGCAATGCTCTGTACTCTTGGTGCTGGGGGGTGGTCAACAGTGGGAGGGCTTCTGGTGTCCTGGCCCCACTGCTGGACCTCCTGAGGGCCCCTGGTATTTTTGGCCACTGTGTGACCCAGGCTGTTGGACTGGAAGGGCCATTGCCCTGATCCAACATTGGCTTCTCTTATGTTCTTATGGATAAACATATGGAGCAGAGGTCCATCAAGTGGCTATTAGCCACAAGGTTTAAATAGGAACTCTGGGGCAGGTGATGCTCTGTCTTCTTGGTGCTGGGGGGGGTCAACAGTGGGAGGGCTTCTAGTGTCCTGGCCCCACTGCTGGACCTCCTAATGGCACCTGGTATTTTTGGCCACTGTGTGACACAGAGTGTTGGACTGAAGAGGCCATTGGCCTGATCCAACATTGGCTTCTCTTATGTTCTTATGGATAAACATAAGGAGCAGAGGTCCATCAAGTGGCTATTAGCCACAAGGTTTAAATAGGAACTCTGGGGCAGGTGATGCTCTGTCTTCTTGGTGCTGGGGGGGGTCAACAGTGGGAGGGCTTCTAGTGTCCTGGCCCCACTGCTGGACCTCCTAATGGCACCTGGTATTTTTGGCCACTGTGTGACACAGAGTGTTGGACTGAAGAGGCCATTGGCCTGATCCAACATTGGCTTCTCTTATGTTCTTATGGATAAACATATGGAGCAGAGGTCCATCAAGTGGCTGTTAGCCACAAGGTTTAAATAGGAACTCTCAGTCTGGGGCAGGTGATGCTCTGTACTTCTTGGTGCTGGGGGGGGTCAACAGTGGGAGGGCTTCTGGTGTCCTGGCCCCACTGCTGGACCTCCTGAGGGCCCCTGGTATTTTTGGCCACTGTGTGACCCAGGCTGTTGGACTGGAAGGGCCATTGCCCTGATCCAACATTGGCTTCTCTTATGTTCTTATGGATAAACATATGGAGCAGAGGTCCATCAAGTGGCTATTAGCCACAAGGTTTAAATAGGAACTCTGGGGCAGGTGATGCTCTGTCTTCTTGGTGCTGGGGGGGGGTCAACAGTGGGAGGGCTTCTAGTGTCCTGGCCCCACTGCTGGACCTCCTGATGGCCCCTGGTATATTTTGGCCACTGTGTGACACAGAGTGTTGGACTGGAGGGGCCATTGGCCTGATCCAGCATTGGCTTCTCTTATGTTCTTAATTTCATCAGATCTCAGAAGCTAAGCAGGGTCCAGTACTGCTATGCAGAGGCAGAGAATGGCAGACCGCCTCTGAAATGTCCCTTGCCTTGAAAACCCTACGGGGTCACCAAAAATTGACTGCAACTTGACGGCAAAAAAGAAATAAGTGGCTTGCGGATCCCCCAAAGACAAGCCTAATTGCTATTTTAACACTGGAGTTCTGCTTACATGACCAAGTACTTCCGCTCTTACGCACAAGTCGTTTCATAAGAGGAAGTCGCAAGATCGTGCCGGTACTTGGAAACAACAAGCCAGGTGGGATGGGGAAACCTGCTCGCCCGCTTTGTTTTTATCAGCTCCGTCCATCTGCCAGAGCTTTGTCACAGACTCGACAGCTGGCCGTCTGGGGGAGGAAGCGGTTGACAACACGCGACAAGAGAGAGGCAGGCAACCTCTAGAGAGGTGTCTTTATACAGTGAGGCCCGTTTTTATGCAGACCCCGGCCGATTAGGCAAAATGAGTACGAGTCCCGTGCTCCCTTGCTCATCACGTCTTCCAAAACTACTGAACTTTAAGAACCTGGAGTCCTGTGTCTAGTTCTGGGCACCACACTTTAGGAAGGTTGTTGACAAGCTCGAGCGTGTCCAGAAGAAGGCAACTGGGAGGGTGAGAGGGCTGGAATCCAAGTCTTATGAGGAAAGGCTGAAAGAGTTGGGTATGTTTAGCCCGGGAAAGAGAAGGCTTAGAGGGGACATGATGGCAGTCTTCAAGTATTTGAAGGGATGTCATGTAGAAGATGGAGCAGATCCATTCTCTCTTGCTCCGGACTGCAAGACTAGATCTAATGGGTGGAAATGACAAGGGAGTTGATACTGGCTGAATATCAGGAGAAACTGCCTAACTGTAAGAGTGGTTGGGTAGTGGAACAGCCTGCCTCAGGAGGTGATGGATGCTCCTTCCCTGGACGTTTTCAAGCAGAGGTTGGACGACCATCTTTTGGGTATGCTGTAGGTATGCAGGGCTCTCTTTCGGCTGTGCTCCTGCAGAGTGCAGGGGGTTGGACTGGATGACCTGCAAGGTCCCTTCCAACTCTAACATTCTATGATTCTATGGACCTGTGACATAAACCAGTGCAGGTGGGGCTGGTCGCCGCAAGCCCCACCCACTGCACCCATCTCATACTCTTGAGCCCCTAATTCTTATTTATTGGCTTCAACTTTACCCTGCCTTTCTCACCAATGGGAGCCCAAAGCTCTTTACATCACCCTAAAGCCAGTTTGGTGTAGTGGTTAAGTGCGTGGACTCTAACCTGGGAGAACTGGGTTTGATTCCCCACTCCTCCACTTGCAGCTGACTGGAAGCCATAGAGCTGTTCTCTCAAGGGCAGTTCTCGAAAGAGCTCTCTCAGCCCCACCTACCTCACAGGGGGTCTGTTGTGGGGAGGGGGAGGGAAAGGAGACTGTAAGCTGCTCTGAGACTTCGAGTGAAGGGCGGGGGATAAACCCAATCTCTTCTCTCTTCTTATGAGGAAGGGCTGAAAGAGTTGGGTCTGTTTAGCCTGGGAAAGAGAAGGTTTAGAGGGGACAGGATTGCAGGCTTCCAGTATTTGAAGGACTGTTATGTAGAAGATGGAGCAGATCTGTTTTCTCTTGCTCCGGATTGCAAGACTAGATCTAATGGGTGGAAATGACAAGGGAGTCGTTACCGGCTAGATATCAGGAGAAACTTCCTAACTGGAAGAGTGGTTGAGCAGTGGAACAGTCTGCCTCAGGAGGGGGTGGATGCTCCTTCGCTGGACGTTTTCAAGCGGAGGCTGGACGACCATCTTTTGGGTATGTTATAGGGCTTCGCTCCTGCAGAGTGCAGGGGGTTGGACTGGATGACCTGCTAGGTCCCTTCCAACTCTTAACATTCTGTGATTCTATGATTCTATGCCAAGGAGAAATTACGCACGCCCAATGCACACTTCTAGCCTCGGCCCAGGTAAAACCCAGTGCCCATCACCCCATCTAATTACGGCCCACACTCGGCGACGCCGGCTTGCGATCCTACGAGAGCCACAGTTCTTTCCTGCCGTGCCGTTCACACAGGCCTTCTCTCGCTGTGCAATTTGTCCTGCTTTCACCCTTGTTTGTCCGCCCCAGTGCCTCCCGCTACGTCTTGGCGATGCAACAGGGGAGATGCATCAATCATGCCTCTCCAGACAGCAGGTCCGTGCCAGCTGCAAGACTTTTAACCGTACTAAAACACAGCTAAGCGACTGCCTGGGTGGAGGGTGAACAAAGCGAGAGGCACAAGGTCTCCGCGTGCATGACTGGAACACTGCACTCCAATGAGTCCGCCGGACAAGAGAGGTCAACCCGACAGTGTCCAGGAGCGGTCACGCCCCATCGGAGCCCTGGATTAAGCAGCTGGTTAAGGGGATATTTTAACCCCGATGGCATAGGCGGATTTCAAAGGACAGGAATGAGGTCGCTCGCCTAGGATTCCAGAAAGACCCCGCTGCTGCCACACATCCCCTTTTCCGGTTTTATCAAACCCAGGCAAGACTCCTTCCGAATGGAGCCTCTCAAAGTCTCTCTCTCTCTCTCTCTCTCTCTCCCTCTCTCTCTCTCTCTCTCTTTCACACACACACACACCTGTACCCCTCTTGCACTTTTTAAAAAAATATTGGGAATTCTGCAGCTCCAGAAACACTGTATTGACACCAAATTCACAATACTTGATGTTCAAATAAAAAATACTAGGGGAGGAGGGGGAGGAGGAGAAGAAGAAGAGGAGGAGGAGGAAGAGGAGGAAGAAGAGGAGGAAGAAGAGGAGATTGGATTTATGCCCCGCCCTTCACTACCCAAAGGAGTCTCAGAGCGGCTCACAAACTCCTTTCCCTTCCCCTCCCCACAACAGACACCCTGCGAGGGAGGTGGGGCTGACAGAGCTCTGACAGAAACGGCTCTTTTTTCAAGAACAGCTGTGCCAGAACTACGGCTTGCCCAAGGTCATCCAGCAGATGCAAGTGGAGGAGTGGGGAATCAAACCCGGTTCTCCCAGATTAGAGTCTGCGCACTTAACGACGACACCAAATTGACCGGGGGGGGGGTGCGCTTAACCAAAAAGGGGAGGGAACTTAATCCTGAAACCTGGGATCCAGAATCTAAAAAGGCAGGTCAAACAGAATAGAGGGCAAAAAATAAAAACTTATTTTATATAGTATTAAAAGATACATGTATTTATTGAAGAAGAATTAAAAAGCATATAAGGGCCCAATCACACCTCATGTAAAAATGTCAAAATTTAGCATACAGGGGCCAATGGACTTGACCTGATGCATTTCGGCCTGTACAGGCCTTCAGAGGTCAAACATAATGAGCAGTATATTGGCTTATATCATAGTACAATACAATCATACAATTATGCAACACAGATACAAGATGGACCAGGAAAGAATTGTTCCAACGTGAAACCACTAGGCACAGAATAAAAGTATAAATGAGGCTCCCAAAGATGCGGTCACATGCCAAATGACGTTTCACTGAGGGCGCTTTGGCTAACAATCATTGGAAGGCACTTTCTGGATCAGAAATTATTATCAGTGAAACATCATCTTGTATCTATGCTGCATCATTGTACGATTGTATTGTACTATGATATAAGCCAATATGCTCCTCACACATTTAACCCACTATTCTGTTTGACTTACCTTTTTAGGTTCTGGATCCCAAATAAAAAATATGCCATAGATTAGGAAAACTCAAAGGACGTCGGTGTGATTAGCGAACAAAGCCAAGGAAGCCGTAAAAGACTTCCTTGCCCACTGCTGTGGCAAAACAAACACGAGCCGGAACTCAGGCAAAGAGAATGAGATCCCGTGGCAATGATTCCCTACCCTGAGTCCCCATGGAAGGTCAGCTCCGGAAAGTCACTTTGGGTGGGGTGGCTTAAGTCTCCTTCGCCAGTCGCACGAGTTAAAGGACACTGAAATTTCTCCAAAGCAAATGAGAATGGCTCTTCCTTCCCCCAAAGGTTCAGCACTATATCCAGGACACCTAACGAGCTATCACGGCATGAGTGGGATTCGAACCCGGTTCTCCCGTATCCCACCCAGTGTTCCCTCTAAGCTGTGTTAGTGTGAGCTAGCTCAGGTTTTTTTTTTAGCCTCCAGCTCACACGTTTTTGTCTCCGCTCAGGAAGGAGGGCTCCAGAGCAAACTGATTTATGCATTAGCCAAATGGCTCGCTCACAGCTTTCGTATCGGGAGCTCACAAAGTGGAATTTTTGCTCACAAGACTCCATAGCTTAGAGGGAGCACTGATCCCGATCTGGCATTGGTTGTTGCGCTGCAAGGCCACGTCACCCCTGGAGAGGCACAGACCACTTTTCCCACCCTGCACGTGTCCGGGGACGCTTCCATATGCTTGGTCGGTCCAACTTGCAGGGAACTCTCAGTCTGGGGCAGGTGATGCACTCTATTCTTGGTGCTTGGGGGGGGGGGCAGCAGTGGGAGGGCTTCTGGTGCCCTGGCCCCACTGCTGGACCTCCTGAGGGCACCTGGTATATTTTGGCCGCTGTGTGACAGAGTGTTGGACTAGATGGGCCATTGGCCTGATTCAACATTGGCTTCTCTTATGTTCTTATAGGAACTCCCAGTCTGGGGCAGGTGATGCACTCTATTCTTGGGGCTGCAGGGGGGGGCAGCAGTGGGAGGGCTTCTGGTGTCCTGGCCCCACTGCTGGACCTCCTGATGGCACCTGGTATATTTTGGCCGCTGTGTGACAGAGTGTTGGACTAGATGGGCCATTGGCCTGATTCAACATTGGCTTCTCTTATGTTCTTATAGGAACTCCCAGTCTGGGGCAGGTGATGCACTCTATTCTTGGTGCTGGGGGGGCAGCAGTGGGAGGGCTTCTAGTGTCCTGGCCCCACTGCTGGACCTCCTGAGGGCACCTGGTATATTTTGGCCGCTGTGTGACAGAGTGTTGGACTAGATGGGCCATTGGCCTGATTCAACATTGGCTTCTCTTATGTTCTTATAGGAACTCTCAGTCTGGGGCAGGTGATGCACTCTATTCTTGGGGCTGCAGGGGGGGGCAGCAGTGGGAGGGCTTCTGGTGTCCTGGCCCCACTGCTGGACCTCCTGATGGCACCTGGTATATTTTGGCCGCTGTGTGACAGAGTGTTGGACTAGATGGGCCATTGGCCTGATTCAACATTGGCTTCTCTTATGTTCTTATAGGAACTCCCAGTCTGGGGCAGGTGATGCACTCTATTCTTGGTGCTGGGGGGGGCAGCAGTGGGAGGGCTTCTAGTGTCCTGGCCCCACTGCTGGACCTCCTGATGGCACCTGGTATATTTTGGCCGCTGTGTGACAGAGTGTTGGACTAGATGGGCCATTGGCCTGATTCAACATTGGCTTCTCTTATGTTCTTATAGAAACTCCCAGTCTGGGGCAGGCGATGCACTCTATTCTTGGTGCTGGGGGGGGCAGCAGTGGGAGGGCTTCTAGTGTCCTGGCCCCACTGCTGGACCTCCTGATGGCACCTGGTATATTTTGGCCGCTGTGTGACAGAGTGTTGGACTAGATGGGCCATTGGCCTGATTCAACATGGGCTTCTCTTCTGTTCTTCTGTTCTCTTATGTTCTTATGACTCTCTAAGCAACTGGAAATCTGAGGACTGCACACTCAAGGGTTTTTTCACAGAAGGCTTATGCTCTACCACTGAGCTACAATTCCTTTCTTATTTAATTTATACCCTGCCTCTCTCCTCAATGAGGACCCAAAGCGGCCTACACCGCTCTCCTCTCCTCCCTTTCATCCACACAACAACCCTGTGAGGTAGGCTAGGCTGAGAGATAGTGACCAGCCCAAGGCCTCCCAATGGGCTTCCCATGGCACGAGTGGAGATTTGAATCTGGGTCTCCTAGATATTAGTCTGACACATAAGAACGTAAGAGAAACCATGTTGGATCAGGCCAATGGCCCATCCAAGCCATCACAGTGGCCAAAACACAGGGGCTGTCAGGAGATCCACCAGTGGGGCCAGAACCCCAGAAGGTCTCCCACTGTGGCCCCCCAAGCAACAAGAATACAAAGCATCACAGCCCCAGACATAAGAAAAGCCATGCTGGATCAGGCAAATGACCCATCCATTCCAACACTGTGTCACACAGTGGCCAAAATCCAGGGGCCATCAGGAGGTCCACCAGCGGAGCCAGAACCCCAGAAGACCTCCCACTGTGGCCCCCCAAGCAACAAGAATACAAAGCATCACTGCTCCAGACATAAGAACACAAGAGAAGCCAATGTTGGATCAGGCCAATGGCCCATCCAGTCCAACACTCTGTGTCACACAGTGGCCAAAACCCAGGGGCCATCAGGAGGTCCACCAGTGGGGCCAGAACCCCAGAAGACCTCCGTCTTTCTGTGTTATACCTCTGAGGATGCCAGTCACAGCTACTGGCGAAACATCAGGTCCTACAATGCCAAGACCATACAACCCGGAAAATCTACAACAGCTGATACTGACTTTGTTGACCAAGGGTCTGATTCAGCCCAAGGCAGCTTCATTTGTGTTTAGGGTGTGACAGAACATCTGCTTGGCATGCAGAAGGTCCCGGGTTCAATCCCCAGCATCTCCAGTTAAAAGGACCAGGCGGTAGGTGATGGGAAAGACCTTTCTCTGCCTGAGACCCTGGAGAGCCGCTGCCGGTCTGAGTAGACAATATTGACCTTGATGGACCGACGGTCTGATTCGGCAGAAGGAAGCTTCAAGCGTGTTCACTAAAGCCTCTCTCGGGCCCGGGATGGCTCTTGTCCTAGTCTGGCAAAGACACATTATCAGCGTGTTTAAGCTACTTTTTCCGAGCCAAAGTGTCTCTGCACGACGGGTCGCTCTGCTGCCACCTTCTGAAACCGCAGCTGCCGCTGCTGCATACGGCAAACGGGTATCACTAAAAATAGCTCCTTTCCCACAGTTATGTCCCCAGCTGCAGAGGGCGGAGGGAGAACGGTCAGTTCAAAGGGGATGAGCTCATAGGGTGGTTCTAACTGGAGCCGAGGCCTGGAACCGACGTCTCTGCAGCTTTGGGTCTGAGCCTCGTCCCAGTCAAAGTGTTAACACAGCAGTATGGAAGCCAGGAGAACATCTTAAGACAATACTGAGAATTCTGAGATGCAAAGGGCACTTTAGCTTGGAGAAACGATGGCTGAGGGGTGACGTGATCGAGGTATATAAGATTATCGATGGGATGGAGCAGGTAGAGAAAGAGGTACTTTTCTCCCTTTCTCACAATACAAAAACTCCTGGGCACTCAATGAAGTTGCTGAGCAGTCGGGTTAGAATGGATAAAAGGAAGTACTTCCTCACTCAAAGAGTGATTAACACGTGGAATTCACTGCCACAGGAGGTGGTGGCAGCTACAAGCATGGACAGCTTCAAGAGGGAATTAGATAAACATCTGGAGCAGAGGTCCATCAGTGGCTATTAGCCGCAAGGTATAAATAGGGACTCTGGGGCAAGTGATGCGCTGTATTCTTGGTGCTTCGGAGGGTCAAAAGTGGGAAGGCTTCTAGTGTCCTGGCCCCACTGCTGGAATTCCTGATGGCACCTGGTATTTTTGGCCACTGTGTGACACAGAGCATTGGACTGGATGGGCCGTTGGCCTGATCCAACATTGGCTTCTCTTATGTTCTTATGACACTTGGAGGCAGGGCCCATCAGAACCGAGGTTCTGCTTCTGAAATACGAGATGAATGATACCAGGGGCTCCAACAGATAAATGGGACTGAATGGTTGACACCTATCTATAGATTCATCGATGCTGTTTTCCAAGGTGAGAGAAAGAGCGATCACAAATGCACCTGGGAGGAAATGTTGCCAGAGATTGAACGTGGGACTTACTGCATGCAAAGCAACAGGGCTGACCACATCCCCTTAATGATGCATCGGCAAACACAGCAATGAGAAGAGAAGAGAAGAGAAGAGAAGAGAAGAGAAGAGAAGAGAAGAGAAGAGAAGAGAAGAGAAGAGAAGAGAAGAGAAGAGAAGAGAAGAGAGAGAGAAGAGAAAGAGAGAGAGAAGAGAAGAGAGAGAGAGAAGAGAAGAAGAAGAGAAGAGAAGAGAAAGAGAATGGATTGGATTTATACCCCGCCCTTCACTACCCAAAGGTGTCTCAGAGCGGCTTACAATCTCCTTTCCCTTCCCCTCCCCACAACAGACACCCTTTGAGGTAGGCGGGGCTGAGAGAGCTCTTGACAGAAACTGCTCTTTTTTTCAAGAACAGCTCTTGTCAGAACTACGGCTTGCCCAAGGTCATCCAGCCAGGTGCAAGTGGAGGCGTGGAGAATAAAACCCGGTTCTCCCAGATTAGAGTCCACGCACTTAACCACGACACCAAACTGGTCTCTTGAGAGAACAGCTCTGACAGAACTGTGGCTTGCCCCAGGTCATCCAGCAGGTGCAAGCGGAGGAGTGGGGGAAGCAAACCCGGTTCTCCCAGATTAGAGTCCGCGCACTTAACCACGACACCAAACTGGTCTCCTGAGAGAACAGCTCTGACAGAACTGTGGCTTGCCCCAGGTCATCCAGCAGGTGCAAGCGGAGGAGTGGGGGAAGCAAACCCGGTTCTCCCAGATTAGAGTCCGCGCACTTAACCACGACACCAAACTGGTCTCCTGAGAGAACAGCTCTGACAGAACTGTGGCTTGCCCCAGGTCATCCAGCAGGTGCAAGCGGAGGAGTGGGGGAAGCAAACCTGGTTCTCCCAGATTAGAGTCCGCGCACTTAACCACGACACCAAACTGGTCTCCTGAGAGAACAGCTCTAACAGAACTGTGGCTTGCCCCAGGTCATCCAGCAGGTGCAAGCGGAGGAGTGGGGGAAGCAAACCCGGTTCTCCCAGATTAGAGTCTGCGCACTTAACCACGACACCAAACTGGTCTCCTGAGAGAACAGCTCTGACAGAACTGTGGTTTGCCCCAGGTCATCCAGCAGGTGCAAGCGGAGGAGTGGGGGAAGCAAACCCGGTTCTCCCAGATTAGAGTCTGCGCACTTAACCACGACACCAAACTGGTCTCCTGAGAGAACAGCTCTGACAGAACTGTGGCTTGCCCCAGGTCATCCAGCAGGTGCAAGCGGAGGAGTGGGGGAAGCAAACCCGGTTCTCCCAGATTAGAGTCCGCGCACTTAACCACGACACCAAACTGGTCTCCTGAGAGAACAGCTCTGACAGAACTGTGGCTTGCCCCAGGTCATCCAGCAGGTGCAAGCGGAGGAGTGGGGGAAGCAAACCCGGTTCTCCCAGATTAGAGTCCGCGCACTTAACCACGACACCAAACTGGTCTCCTGAGAGAACAGCTCTGACAGAACTGTGGCTTGCCCAAGGTCATCCAGCAGGTGCAAGCGGAGGAGTGGGGGAAGCAAACCCGGTTCTCCCAGATTAGAGTCCGCGCACTTAACCACGACACCAAACTGGTCTCCTGAGAGAACAGCTCTGACAGAACTACGGCTTGTCCAAGGTCATCCAGCCAGGTGCAAGCGGAGGAGTGGGGGAATCAAACCCGGTTCTCCCAGATTAGAGTCCGCGCACTTAACCACTACACCAACCTGGCTCAAGCCGTTTTAGAACGGGAGACTTTAAACACCCCCCCAACCTGGAATGTCTTTTGAAGGAAATCGTCATCCTAGATGGTCTATAAACAGGTTGTCCTCTGCTCCCGCCCTCTCTCAACCCATATTTAGAGCAGAGACCGATTTTTGTCCTACACTAAAGCTCAACTAAAATTAGCTGCCAATTTTAATTAGAACACAGCTCTTGGGGGAAAGTCAGAATCGCATCTGTGACCATGTGGGCTGGAACAGAGCCTCACCGACCTTCCCGGAAGTTTCACCTGCGTGTTAAGAACGGTCACTTAAATGAAGTCTTCTGGACAGCACCAAATGCTTGACGGGAAATCCCTGGGAAAATCAACAGCCAGTTCAGAACCCCTTATCAGTTCCTTGGTGAACTAGTACAGATGTCTGTATGTACACAGACACCCATTTCTCTCTCCCCCTTGCAGACTGATCTCCCTTCTGAAGCTCTGGTCAGAAGGAAAAATGCATTCTCTTTCCTGGGAAGTTCTTCAGGGGTGCTTTGGCGAGCATCTAAAGGGAGGAGGAGGAGGAGGAGGAGGAGGAGGAGAAGGAGGAGGAGGAGGAGAAGGAGAAGGAGAGGAGGAGGAGGAGGAGGAGGAGGAGGAGGAGGAGGAGAAGGAGGAGGAGGAGAAGGAGGAGGAGGAGGAGGAGGAGGAGGAGAAGGAGAGGAGGAGGAGAACGAGAAGGAGGAGGAGGAGGAGAACGAGAAGGAGGAGGAGGAGGAGGAGGAGGAGAGGAGGAGGAGGAGAGGAGGAGAGGAGGAGGAGGAGGAGAGGAGGAGGAGGAGGAGGAGAAGGAGAGGAGGAGGAGAAGGAGAGGAGGAGGAGGAGGAGGAGGAGGAGAAGGAGAGGAGGAGGAGGAGGAGGAGAAGGAGAGGAGGAGGAGGAGGAGGAGAAGGAGGAGGAGGAGGAGGAGGAGGAGGAGGAGGAGGAGGAGGAGGAGGAGGAGGAGGAGGAGGAGAAGGAGAAGGAGGAGGAGGAGGAGGAGGAGGAGGAGGAGGAGGAGGAGGAGAAGGAGAAGGAGAGGAGGAGGAAGAGGAGGAGGAGGAGGAGGAGGATTTACTGGATTTATACCCCGCCCTTCACTTGGAGTCTCAGAGCAGCTCACAAACTCCTTTCTCTTCCCTTCCCTGCAACAGACACCCTGTGAGCAGTGTTCCCTCTAAGCTATGGAGTCTTCTGAGCAAAAATTCTACTTGGTGAGCTCCTGGCATTAAAGTTGTGAGCAAGTGATTTGGCTACTGCATAAATGAGTTTGCTCTGGAGCCCTCCTTCCTGGGCTAAGACAAAAATCTGTGAGCTGGAGGCTAAAAAACAGTGAGCTAGCTCACACTAACTCAGCTCAGAGGGAACATTGCCTGTGAGGTAGGCGGGGCTGAGAGAGCTCTTGACAGAAACTGCTCTTGTTCAAGAACAGCTGTGCCAGAGCTTGTGACTAACCCAAGGTCACACCAGCAGGTGCAAGTGGAGGAGTGGGGAATCAAACCCGGTTCTCCCAGATTAGAGTCTGCACAGTTAACCACTATACCAAACTGGCTCTCATAAACTCATTCATCCATGAAGCCCATATTTAAACCACAATGGTATGACAGGAAGCACACAGGAAGGGCGGAAAGCTAGAAGGGGTGTCAGCTTTACCCAGCAGGGGATGGGGGGGGGAGAGAATGTCAGTTTTTAGGAGCCAAAGTCACAAAACACCAGTCCCGGGCAATCAGGAACCATCCTTTCAAATCCCAGGTGCTGATGCATTCCCTGATCCAAACGTCCAAGGAGCATTCGCATTTGTCCCTCCAATCTCACATTTGCTATGGTGTGCAAAGCTGCGTGCACCACACTGAGCACCGTAAGACATCCCAGGGAAATGTGTCTCCTTTCTCTCCATCCCGCAAAAAGCTCGGTGGCACATTTTCTGACATTGCTTTGCATGATGCATGGCTTCAACACCACCCACACGGGGCCTCCCCCAATGACACCCCAACCGGCGTCTCCTCCACCCACGTCCCTCGACCGCACAAGCCGTCACGCTGGTCTCTCTCTGCCCACCCTCCACAGCCCTGTTCAACCTGCAGCACCCCCACCTTCTTTACCAAGGCCAAATTTCCCTGTTTAGTTCTACCGACAATACGTTGCTCCCTCTTTCATCTTTCTCCCTCACCCTCCGCCAACGAAAGTAGTTTTTAAAGAAAAAATATAGAAGTTGACAAGGAGAGCGTGTCTCTCTTCTCAGCCATCTCCCACCTTCAGCTTAATGACATGAGAACACCAGAAGAGCCCCGCTGGATCAAGCCAGTGGTCCATCTAGTCCAGCATCCCCTCTCACGCAGTGGCCAGCCAGTTCCTCTGGAGGGCCAGCAACAGGGCAGAGAGGCCGAGGCCTTCCCTGAGAAGAACCTCAGAAGAGCCCTGCTGGGTCAGACCAGGGAGTGTCCATCTAGTCCAGCATCCTGGTCTCACACAGGGGCCAGCCAGTTCCTCTGGAGGGCCAGCAACAGGGCAGAGAGGCCGAGGCCTTCCCCTGAGAAGAACCTCAGAAGAGCCCTGCTGGGTCAGACCAGGGAGGGTCCATCTAGTCCAGCATCCTGGTCTCACACAGGGGCCAGCCAGTTCCTCTGGAGGGCCAACAACAGGGCAGAGAGGCCGAGGCCTTCCCCTGAGAAGAACCTCAGAAGAGCCCTGCTGGGTCAGACCAGGGAGGGTCCATCTAGTCCAGCATCCTGGTCTCACACAGGGGCCAGCCAGTTCCTCTGGAGGGTCAGCAACAGGGCAGAGAGGCCGAGGCCTTCCCCTGAGAAGAACCTCAGGAGAGCCCGGCTGGGTCAGACCAGGGAGGGTCCCTCTAGTCCAGCCTCCTGTCTCACACAGGGGCCAGCCAGTTCCTCTGGAGGGCCAGCAACAGGGCAGCAAGGCTGAGGCCTTCCCCTGAGAAGAACCCCAGAAGAGCCCTGCTGGGTCAGACCAGGGAGGGTCCCTCTAGTCCAGCCTCCTGTCTCACACAGGGGCCAGCCAGTTCCTCTGGAGGGCCAGCAACAGGGCAGAGAGGCCGAGGCCTTCCCCTGAGAAGAGCATCAGAAGAGCCCTGCTGGGTCAGACCAGGGAGGGTCCATCTAGTCCAGCATCCCATCTCACACAGTGGCCAACCAGTTCCTCTGGAGGGCCAGCAACAGGGCAGGGAGGCCGAGGCCTTCCCCTGAGAAGAACCTCAGGAGAGCCCGGCTGGGTCAGACCAGGGAGGGTCCCTCTAGTCCAGCCTCCTGTCTCACACAGTGGCCAGCCAGTTCCTCTGGAGGGCCAGCAACAGGGCAGCGAGGCTGAGGCCTTCCCCTGAGGAGAACCCCAGAAGAGCCCTGCTGGGTCAGACCAGGGAAGGTCCATCTAGTCCAGCATCCCGTCTCACACAGGGGCCAGCCAGTTCCTCTGGAGGGCCAGCAACAGGGCAGAGAGGCCGAGGCCTTCCCCTGAGAAGAATCTCAGAAGAGCCCTGCTGGGTCAGACCAGGGAGGGTCCCTCTAGTCCAGCATCCTGTCCCACACAGCGCCCAACTAATTCCTCTGGAGAGCCAATAACAGGGCAGAGAGGCCGAGGCGTTCCCCTAAAAAGAACATCAGAAGAGCCCTGCTGGATGAGACCAGGGAGGGTCCATCTAGTCCAGCATCCCATCTCACACAGTGGCCAATCAGTCCCTCTGGAGAGTCAACAGCAGGGCAGAGAGGCCGAGGCCTTCCCCTGAGATGAAGATCAGAAGAGTTCCGCTGGACCAGACCACTGAGGGTCCATCTAGTCCAGCCTCCCATCTCGCACAGGGGCCGACCAGTTTCTCAGGAGGGCCAGCAACAGGGCATGGCGCCCGAGAATGCAAACAGCCAACAGGCAATTATAATAAGATGCTAGAGAAAACCGGAGTTCATTAATCTTATGGATTTTTTTCTGGGTTCTGAAGAATCGTGGCTGGTTTTGTGCACTCGAAAAAAATGGCCTCATTCAGTAACGTATTCAAATTCTGACACACTAAAAACCGCTGCAATGAAGTACTGCGGCCGTCTTTTATGGCTCCAGCTGCTGAAGTGCATTTTCCACACCTCATTGCCTCAGCCTCTCTTCAACTTCAGCCACTACCTGAATACAGAGGTGCAGATTCCCATCACTTTTTCCACTTCCTTCACGTGTGCCCATGAAGCGAGTATGCCACAAAGGAAGCACATGAGCACACTGTAGTGGAACACTTGACCTGGATGCAGAAGGACCCAGGTTTATTCGCTGGTATCTCCAGTTAAAAAGGATCATGCAGCAGGCAATGTGAAAAACCTCCACACCTGAGATCCTGGAGCGCCGTTACCAGTCAGAACTGACCGACCTATGGTTTGATGTGGTGTAAGGGAGCCTTGCGTATGCATGTTTCTCTTCTGGTATCCACTGTTACTAAATCTGGGCTACTCTACAACAAGATACAAACAGACCAGTGTTCCCTCTAAGCTTTAATGCTGGGAGCTCCCAAAGGAGAATTTCTGCTCACAAGACTCCACAGCTTAGAGGGAGCATTGCAGCCAGTGTTCCCTCTCAGCTGAGTTAGCGTGAGCTTGCTCACCCCCTTTCAGCCTCTGGCTCACACATTTTTATCTTCGCTCAGGAAGGATGGCTCCAGAGCAAACTAATTTATGCCGGAGCCAAATGGCTCGCTCACGACTTTAATGCCGGGAGCTCACAAAGTAGAATTTTTGCTCACAAGAATCCACAGCTTAGAGGGAGCATGGAAACAGACCCATCGTGAAATGCAGCTTTCTGTTGTCGGTTGCTTTAGCAACACACCCCTTGCTTTGGAAGTCAGCACAAACGATCACAAAGCAAAGGATCACACGAGTCACCGTATTTTATTGTCGTGTGGGACAGGGTGTGTGGACAGAAGCAAGGACTGCGGTTTCTGGTCCAGTTCTGTGTTCTGCTGTGGTCAGTGGCATTTTATTCACACACACACACTGAATCAGACCCTCGATCCATCAAAGCTGGCACTGTATACTCAGACTGCCAGTGGCTCTCCGGGCTCTCAGGTCTTCCCACAACACCTACTGCCAGATCCTTTAACCGGGGAATGAACCTGGGATCTTCTGCGGATCAGACGCTCTGCCACTGAGCCACAGCCCCTCCCTCGCTGAATATTTGCTGCTCCCCGCTGGGCTCTAACTATTTTTTATTTCTGCACACGGGGCCCCGGACACCGCTTAGCCGAGAATCGTTACGCAGCGCACAATTTATTAAAAGCAATAGAGGGCAGGAGAGAAACGGTCTTTTGGGGCACAGATCCCTGACAAGAGAAACTGGAAGAGAGAAGGACGCAGGCTTGCTTTGGGTCCCGATAGGAGAGAAAAACAGGGTCTAAATAAAACAAGCAAATCAATAAATTAGATCAAGACGGGTAACGGTATTAGTCCGTCCGTAGCGGCAGAACAGAGCCAGAGTCCGTTAGCACCTTAAAGATTGGGGCAGGTGATGCACTCTGTTCTTGGTGCTGGAGGGGGCAGCAGTGGGAGGGGGCTTCTAGTGTCCTGGCCCCACTGCTGGACCTCCTGATGGCACCTGGTATTTTTGGCCACTGTGTGACAGAGTGTTGGACTGGATGGGCCATTGGCCTGATTCAACATTGGCTTCTCTTATGTTCTTATGTTCTTATTGTGACAGGGTAGGCGCTTTCAGGAGAGCCACTGCCTGGTAGCACCTTAAAGACTAACAAAATCTGTGGCACGGGAGGAGTTTTCAGGAGACACTGCTCACTTCTTCAGATACCTTCTGAAGAACTGAGCAGTGGCCCCCGAAAACTCCTCCCCGCCACAAATTTTGCTAACTCTTAAAGGGGCTTCTGAACTCTGGCTCTTTCCTCCTGTTACAGACAGGCTAACACGGTGACCCGTCTTGATCTATCTGTAGAAGTTAGCAGTGTGACTCACGAAAGCGCCTCTCCTGCCCCAAATTTTGTTAGTCTTTCAGGGGCTCCTGGACTCTGGCTCTTTCCCATTGCTACAAACGGGCTAACACGGCTACCGTTCTTCATCTACCTCCATGAGAGGCACCACATTTAGACGTAGGGAACGGAAATCCATCAACCTCGTGCTATCTGAAGAAGTGAGCAGCGTGACTCGCAAAGAAGGCTCCTCCCCTGCCCCAAATTCTGCTAGTCTTTCAGGGGCTCCCGGACTCTGGCTCTTTCCCATTGCTACAAACGGGCTAACACGGCTACCGTTCTTGATCTATCTCCATGAGAGGCACCACATTTAGCCGTAGGGAACGGAAATCCATCAACCTCGTGCTATCTGAAGAAGTGAGCAGCGTGACTCACAAAGAAAGCTCCTCCCCTGCCCCAAATTCTGCTAGTCTTTCAGGGGCTCCCGGACTCTGGCTCTTTTCTACTGCTACAGATGGATAACTACTCATCCTGATCTGTCTCCAGCAGTGTTCCCTCTAAGCTGAGTTAGCGTGAGCCAGCTCACAGTTTTTTAGCCTCCAGCTCACACATTTTTGTCTTAGCCCAGGAAGGAGGGCTCCAGGGCAAACTAATTTATGCAGTAGCCAAACCGCTCACTCACAACTTTAATGTCAGGAGCTCACAAACTAGAATTTTTGCTCACAAGACTCCACAGTTTAGAGGGAGCACTGGTCTCCAGGGATGGAAGAAAAGCAGAATGCTAGGTGTTTTGGTTTTTTGTAATGTTTCCAGCAATTGTGAGCTCCATTCAGGATCTATGACAGCAGTCCAATGCTCCCTCTAAGCTGTGGAGCCCTGTGAGCAAAAATTCTACTTTGCGAGCTCCTGACATTAAAGCTGTGAGCAAGTGATTTGGCTACTGTGTAAATTAGTTTGTTCTGGAGCCCTCCTTCCTGAGCCAAGACAAAAAAATGTGTGAGCTGGAGGCTAAAAAACTGTGAGCTAGCTCACACTAACTCAGCTTAGAGGGAACACTGGTAGCATCCCATCTTGACTCCTGGCACGCCTGAGAGAGAATAAGTCATAAGAACATAAGAAGAGAAGCCAATGTTGGATCAGGCCCATGGCCCCTCCAGTCCAACACTCTGTGTCACGCAGTGGCCAAAAATACCAGGTGCCGTCAGGAGGTCCAGCAGTGGGGCCAGGACATTAGAAGCCCTCCCACTGTTGACCCCCCCAAGCACCAAGAATACAGAGCATCCCTTGCCCCAGCTTGAGAGTTCCTATCTATACCTTAAGGACTTAAGAACATAAGAGAAGCCAGTATTGGATCAGGCCATTGGCCCACCTAGTCCAACACTCTGTGTCACCCAGTGGCCAAAAACACCAAGTTCCATCAGGAGGTCTAGCAGTGGGGCCAGGAGACTAGAAGCCCTCCCACTGCTGCCCCCCCCAGCACCAAGAATACAGAGCATCACTTACCCCAGTCTGAGAGTCCCTATCTATATTTTGTGGTTAATAACCACTGATAGACCTCTACTCCATATGTTTAACCAATTCCCTCTTATAAGAACATAAGAGAAGCCAACGTTGGATCAGGCCATTGGCCCCTCCAGTCCAACACTCTGGGCCACACAGTGGACAAAAAGACCAGGTGCCATCAGGAGGTCCAGCAGTGGGGCCAGGACACTGGAAGCCCTCCCACTGTTGACCCCCCCCGAGCACCAAGAATACAGAGCATCCCTTGCCCCAGACATAAGAACATCAGGGAAGCCCATGTTGGATCAGGCCAATAGCCCACCTAGTCCAACGCTCTGTGTCACAGAGTGGCCAAAAATACCAGGTGCCCTCAGGAGGTCCAGCACTCTTACCCAGGTTCGAGTCCAGCGGCACCTTTTAAGACCAAAAGTTTAATTCTGGGTATAAGCTTCCATGTACACGCACCACACCAACGCTCCCTCTAAGCTGAGGAGTCTTGTGAGCAAGAATCCTACTTTGCGAGCTCCCGGCATCAAAGCTGTGAGCCAGCAATTTGGCTGCTGCATCAACCAGTTGGCTCTGGAGCCACATCCCTTCCTGAGCCAAGACAAAAAAATGTGTGAGCTGGAGGCTAAAAAACTGTGAGCCGGCTCACGCTAACCAAGGCTTAGAGGGAACACTGGCAGTGGACCCCCCCCAATTCTCCAGCAAGAGGGAGGGGGCTTCCTCGCCCCCCTCCCCAAAACTCAAGCCCAGGTCCTCAATGAGGAGGAGGAGCCACACCCGGCCCCGCCCCCCAGAGACACGCCCCGCCCCCGCGGCCCCGCCCCCCGCCTCAGCACTCGCCTTCTTGCCCCGCTTGCCTTCCTCCTCCATGTCTCAGGCGGGGCCCGGAGCCATCTCCCCGCCCGGGACCCCCTCGGCCTTCAGTGCGCCGCCATCGCCGCGCCGGGGAGCTCCGGAGGCTTAGCGAGGGGAAGAGGCGCCGCCGCCGCGGCAACAACTTTTCAATCCTGCCGCCATCTTGGGCGTCGGCATTCCCGGCATGCCCCGCGCGCCCCTCGCCTCAGGCAGGGCCTCGCCGAGGCCCGGAGGGCTGACGTCAGTCCTCCGAAGGCGAATGAGCGAGAGGAGGACGGAAGGAAGGAGCGGTTGGTGAGGGGGGGGGAGCCGACCGTAGAGCGCGTGCGCAACGTCGGGAGAGCGGGGTGTCTAGCGCAAACGGATAGGAAACGCACCGTCGCGCGCAGCTCTTGCTTCCGGTTGTAGGTAGACGCCGCGGAACAAGAAGCAAGCGTGTGTTACTGGAATGACTTCGATTCACGTGGTCTGAAGCAACAGAACGAAGTTTGAGTCCCTCGTGGCACCTTTGAGACCAACAAAAGTTTAATTCTTGGGTATGAGCTTTCGTGTGCGTGAAGATGAGAACATAAGAGAGGCCAATGGCTCCTGTAGTCCCAACACACCGTCACCGGTGGCAGATTCACCATTAGGCAGACGATGCGCGTGCTTAGGGCACCAGGGCCAAAGGGGGCACCGCAAAGCTGGGGAAAGGGTGAATAGTAAAAAAAAACCAGAATGAAGATTTGTAAAAAAAAAAAAAATGGATAAAACTCGTGCAAATTGATCATGGTGCACCCCCCTAGGGTGATCTTCTGTTTTTTGTTGGCGAGGGACAGCGTCATGGGCTATGTTTAAAAGCAAAATGCATGTGTTTAAAAGTAAAAGGATGGAGCCAAATTCAGTTGTCATGACAGCCATTTCAATGAGGAGGGGCACCAAGATTGGTCAGAGTTTAGGGCACTGGTCAGCCTTCATCCGCTCCTGACGGTCACACAGTGGCCAAAAATATCAGGAGGTCCAGCAGTGGGGCATAGCCAGGGCTTTTTTGGTGGAAAAAGCCCAACAGGAACTCATTAGCATAATAGGCCACACCCAAGAGCAGAAACTCATTAGCATATTAGGCCATACCCAGACAGCACAGCTCATTAGCACATTAGACCATGCCCCATGTTACCAGACATATGGTCATCCAGCCACACCCACCTTTTGCTTCTTATTCTGTTTACCGCCTTTGTTGTCAAAACCCAGGGCTTTTTTGTAGCAGAAACTCCTTTACATGTTAGGCCACACACCCCTCATGTAGCCAATCCTAATAATGTTCTGCTGTGGGGTGTGGCCTGTTATGCTAATGAGTTCCTGCTGGGCGTGGCCAACTCGGGAGGCAGCCAGAACTCAGTTCCTGTGCATTCCTGCCCAAAAAGAGCCCTGGGCATAGCTTATAAACTTTCTAGGTTATAACCTTTCTTGTGCATCCAACAAAGTTTAATTCGGGGCATAAGCTTCCGTGTTGCCTGCACACTTCTTATCCTGACCTTCCTGCCAACGCCCTCCGCGTCCTATAGGGATATGTAACGGTTGAGGAAGAGGTGTCCCTGCACACGGAAGCTCATACCCAGAATAAACTTTTGTTGGTCTTAAAGGCGCCACTGGACTCCAAACTTTGTTCTGGAATCATAATGGCAGGCTGGCGGTACCTTAAAAGTTCAGCGAGCAGTGAAGAGTATAATTTCTGTGGTCTCTGGAAAATCTGGAATCGATTTCCTCAAATGCATGAAAGCCTATTCCTTTTTTCCTGCCCAGGCTAACACGGTTGCATTCCTCTACACAGTCTACACGCTTCCTTTGCCACGCATTGCAAGTTGCACAGGTACGGGAATTGGACTAGAACCTGCCGTGTCTTAAAAGTACTTTTGTTCTTCCGCCATGATGATTGCCGCTCGGGGATCCTTCATCCTTACGTTTCCCCGACTCCTCTTGTCTCGCACAGAGACTTTCCCCAGCTGCGATCTAGAACCGGAAGTAATCCAACAGCCCCATGAAGACTGCAATTTCATTCATGCGACCCCCTCCCTACTGAGCCTCCATAGCCCGCCTGCTAGGTGCAGAAAGTTGGACGCTGATTGGCAGTTAGACCTGTCCGTTAACAGGTTCTGAGCAGACTAGTGGCTACGACCGATCGCTGGGGGGGGCGGGGCGAAGGGAAAGGAAAGGAAAGATCGCGTGCTGAAAGGGGCGGAGGGAAACGGGCGTGATGACGTCTCGTGCGTGCGGAAGGTGCTGGCGGACGGCGTGGAGGAAGCGGCGTGTTCCGTCTCCCGGGCAAGGTGAAGCGTGAATCCGTCGCCATCCGTGGCGACGGGAGGCCGGTGCTCGTTGGCGCCGCGGCCTTTGGGGCTTGGGCGGGTCGGGTGGGTTTATCCCGGGCTTATGGGCGCTTAAGCGGAGAGTAGTCGTCGTTACTGGGGTCTCTACTTCGCCGCTCCTTGTCGACTACGATTCCCGAGAGGGAGCGCGGCTTTTTGCTCAGCTTGTGGCGGGGAATTGCCCGACAGTGCATGTTGGGAGTTGTAGTGTATTTGAATAATAATGGGCAGCTCTTGAGTTATCGTAGCAGATAATTGCTCCTTGCTCCTCTGTGCAAACCTGATGGGAGAACCTGGCCTTTTGAGCCTTTGTGTGTGAGCCACGTGGGTACGTCGAGTTTAAGCAACTGGTGGAACTGAGTGTCTGCAAAAACAGGGCTTATGCATAGGAAAAAAAATTGCCCATCCTTACGTGGGGCCTTTGGGTTTCTTTGTGTTGTTAATCCTGTTCTGCCGTGCCTGCTTTTCTCACGGTGACCAGTGTGTGTTGCATCAACCGGGGCCCTCACGTTTCTTCTCTTCCTTTCTCCTTTGCAGGTGCGGCCTTCCCCCTGTGGCTTTGAGGCCTGGCTGTTTTGCAAGGTAATGTCGCCGCAGTGGAGGACTGCTGTTAGAAGCAGTCGTGGCGATGTCCCTTCAGCTGTGGTCCGACTGTACCTGGGGGTTTAGGGGAGCAGGGGGTCTCCGTGGGGCTGAGCCAGGATGCCTGCCTTCCCCACCCGCCCCAATTTGCTTTGCGATTGTATGCCTGGTGTGCTGGAAAGGGGAGAAAGGAGAGCGATCTTGCAGTGAGGCCACTTAGTGATGCTTTAATTTTAATTAGGGGATTTGTGTGCCATTTTATACTTTACTGGATAGTTTACAGCATTGGTTCCCAAAGTGCGCAATACCGCCCCCTGGGGGGCGCTGGAACGATCCAGGTGAGTGGTAGGAGCCTTGGGTGCAATTGTGGGGGGGTGTTAAATAAAAATTTGGGGGCGGTGGAAGCATCAAGAGAGAAGAGTTCAGAACCTGTCTAAAGCTGGCCTTTTCCTGCTTTCTCCTGTTCTGCCCCATTGATTCCCCCACTCCTCCACTTGCACCTGCTGATGTGACCTTGGGTCAGTCACAAGCTGTGGCACAGCTGTCCTTGAAAAAGAGCAGTTTCTGTCAGAGCTCTCTCAGCCCCACCCACCTGACAGGGTGTCTGTTGTGGGGAGGGGGAGGGAAAGGAGTTTGTAAGCCGCTCTGAGACTCCCTTGGGTAGTGAAGGGTGGGGTATGAATCCAATCTCCTCTTCTTCTTCCTTGAGTTTGGGGTGGAGGGGGAGAGGGGTCTCCACTGCCAATCTCAGCCACGTGCACCCTTGTGAGACTGGTGTTGCTGCTGGGCTATTGCGTGGTGGCTGCTGCTGGCCCCTGGCTTCAGGTCAACAACATCTTTCTTTACTATATGCAGATTTGTCAGTGCCTCTTTTTGTCCACTTCTTGAAGGTAGACTTCCAGGGGGTGCTGAGTAATTTTTTTCTGAAAAGGGGGCAGTAGGCCAAATAAGTTTGGGAACCTCTGGTTTACAGAAATAGCGATGAAGCAAGGGCATTAATGCGTTGCAGTGGTATGTTGCGATGTGCTAAGCAAACGGGGACACAGTTCCCCATCGAGATCAGGGCCCCTGCGGGATCTGACTCAGTTCCACGAGGGTCTGTGAGACAGAGCTGTCCCGCCAGGCTTTTGGTTGAGGCAGCGGGCGTCCACGTGTGGCCTCCCCGAGGTTGCCGTCTCCTACCTGTCGGCCGTCCATCTATCAGAAGCCGAAAATGAGAGATTGCAGGAGGAAGTGGAAACCCAAACACAACGTCCGTGACAAAAATATCAAAGAGTCAATAGAGATAAGTTTGCAAAGTCATTTACTGTAGTCATTCTGTAGAAAGTTCTCTTCTATTATCGCTCGCATGCAACGGATACTGCACAATTTAAAATGTGTTCAAGCAGACTAACAATGTTTGGGTGCTCGAATGCATCTCCCGCATTAGGAATAATAATTTAGATGCTGCTTTAACTGAGCATTTTGTTCAAAGCAATCATGCTTTGTGATGATTTTCGTTATTCGGTTTTATTTGTTGCTAATACTACTGTTAACATAAGGGAGGTGTTGTTGCCAGAAGAGGCTAGAAGGATATACTGGTTGAATTCACTACTGCCTCATGGGCAATGTTCCCTCTAAGCTGTGGAGTCTTGTGAGCAAAATTTTACTTTGTGAGCTCCTGACATTAATGTTGTGAGCAAGCGATTTGGCTACTTGCATACATTAGCTTGCTCTGGAGCCATCCCTTCCTGAGCTGAGACAAAAATATGTGAGTCAGAGGCTAAAAAACAGTGAGCTAGCTCACACTAACTTAGCTTAGAGGGAACACTGCTCATGGGCTAAACTCGGAACTTGATCTTGGTAGTTTTCTGTAATCATAACTGTATTACGTTAGTTGTGAGTTGAGAACTTTGGCATAGAATGTAGATCGCTTCACAGAGTGGTTTTTGAAAATCACACCCTGTCACTTTAAACATGTTTATAATGTCTAGCCACGGCTGCTAAGGCTTGACACTGGGTGCATTCAGACGGGCTGTTTAGTCCACTTTTGGCATGCTTCAGTAATGGATTTTATATCCACATTCACATACCCAACATCTGCGCACCATCCCCAGCCATCGCTTTCCGGCTCAAACCCCCCTTTAAAACAAAAGTATTTTGTTACCAGGTCCCCAAGTGGTGTTTTCCTGATTCTCTGACGTCTGATCGCTCCTGCTGTGTCTAGCCCCTTCCGCTCGGAAGCCCAAGGCTTCCACTCTTCGCCCACCATTCTTCCGCTATTCGCCCGCCATTTTATCATTGGCGGTATATGCATAGGCGGAGCTCCACTCCCGCATTATTAAAAACAATGTTTAAACGGTGCCTAGTTTTGTTGGTTATATGAGTTTAGAATGTCACGGAGGCCAGTTTTGGGGTAAAAGTTTAAAGGGAAGCGTTCCTTTAAAGTTTAAAGGGGAGTGTTACAGCAGTTGGGTTGAAGTGGAAACTGCTGTTCTGCGCACACATGAAAATTTTAGTTAGGGGTGTGCAAAAAAAAAAAATTCGTTAAAATTCGGATTTGGGGATATTGGACCTGAATTTTTTCGGTATTCCCGAAAAAACCCAAATACCTATACCGGTAAAGCATTGAAATCCGAAAATTTTTGGGATTCCCGAAAAATTTGGGTCCATTATATCCAATGGGGCCATTGACTTCAATGGCAAAATTTTCTGGAAAGTTTGCAGGGGGCTGGAGAGGGGGGTTTGAGGTAGAGACTCCAAATTTGGACTGTAGCTGCTGGAGCCTCTCCCCAAAAGACCCCCCAAGTTTTGAAAAGATTGGACCAGGGGGTCCAATTCTAGGGGCATCCAAAGAGGGTGCCCCCAGTTCTCCATTGTTTCCTATGGGAATGGATCAGGCAAGCAGATTCTCCCTGTAAAAAAACCTGAGAGGTGTGGTGGTAGTGTGAGGGGGCATGTTTGCCAAGCCAGCAGCAGACCATGTGCAATCACCACCCCACCAACCCCAGGTCTCTCCCAAACCAACCCTAAGGAAGAATAAAATAAAGAGAAAAGAAATTAAATTTAAAAGTGCCCTAATAAATCAAACCAGTCTGAAGTCTTCTGAGGTATTGATCCGAGGTCCACGAAGAGCAGGGAGGAAAGCAGGGCAGACTCAGGAGCAGGGGCAGCAGAAGCCAGCCAGCCACAATCTCCAACAGCCAAGCCAGGCAGCTCTCTCTCACCAGCCAGCAGGATCCAGGAACACAGCAATGAGAGTCAGCCCAGAGACTGGCTCCTTTTATGCTCTCTGAGCATACACAGAAGGATTTCAAAAAGGAAAAACCTTCTGTAATTGGCCAGAGAGCAGAGGCCAGAACCCTATTGGCCACCACAGTGCTCCTTCCCTGGAAAAGGAGCAAACTTTTGGTTGGGCTGCAGGCAGCAACAACAGCCTTGCAAACTTGCAAACTGCAATGCATTTTGCAAATGCATTGCAGTGATTGGCTGTCTGGAGCCTCCCCCCCTCCTGGAAACAGGAGGAAAAGGCGGGAAAGAGGGGGAAACGGCGGGAAAAGGAATTCCCGGGCCCTTTAACAGTTTTAAACCCCCCACAACGCCGTTTTTCGGCAATGCCGAAAAATGCCGAAAAAAACAGTGAATAGCCTGTCCGGAATCCCGAAAGCCGAAAAAAACCCGAAAATGCTTTTTTCGGGTTTTTTTCCGTTTTGGGATTCCCGAATGCACACCCCTAATTTTAGTTCTACATATGGCCGCCTGTGCGCATGTCCAAACTGAGAGAGGAAAACAATGTTTAAACGGTGCCTAGTTTTGTTGGTTATATGAGTTTAGGATGTCACGGAGGCCAGTTTTGGGGTAAAAGTTTAAAGGGAAGCGTTCCTTTAAAGTTTAAAGGGGAGTGTTACAGCAGTTGGGTTGAAGTGGAAACTGCTGTTCTGCGCACACATGAAAATTTTAGTTCTACATATGGCCGCCCGTGCGCATACCCAAACTGAGAGAGGAAAACAATGTTTAAACGGTGCCTAGTTTTGTTGGTTATATGAGTTTGGGATGTCAAGGAGGCCAGTTTCGGGGTAAAAGTTTAAAGGGAAGCATTCCTTTAAAGTTTAAAGGGAAGTGTTACAGCAGTTGGGTTGAAGTGGAAACTGCTGTTCTGCGCCCACATGAAAATTTTAGGTCTACATGTGGCCGCCTGTGCGCATACCCAAACTGAGAGAGGAAAAAAACACACCAAAGCACGCTCCCGCGCGTGGATGACAAGGAGCAATGTGGCTGCGCAGCGATCCGGAACGAGGTCAGTGTGATCGCGATTTTCCAGGTTAAAAAAAAAACCGCATCGGGACCGGAGCAATTTAGACTGCTGCCAAGCATGCCGTCTGACCGCACCCACTGAGTATTTACTTTTAGGATAAAGAAGGTTTTGATGTTTATATAGACTGTGGGTCTAATATGTGAGGGTAATAATATAGATGGCATCTTACAGTTGGGTTTTTATAAATAGGAAAAAAGTATCCATGGCTACACTAACACTTCAAATGCCGTTTTTGCATAGGCAGACCATGGCTGGTTGCAATTACCAGTGGAGACTTTTATGTTTGGCTGCTGGAATCCAGCGAATACATTGTGAAGACCTTGGGTTTTGTTACTAGAGAGTCAACATGGAATGTTTCCTTTGAGAGTTGATAAATAGAAATGTAAGTGACAAGTTTTGAGTGTCATGATCCAGTATGAATTTTTAAAGCTACATTTGTAATTGGATGTGTATTTTCTTCTGCTGATAAGAATTGTGATTGCCCCACGCTCAGATAAAGCCATTCTTGTGAAACGGATTTGTTTATATTGCGCAGTATCCATTGCGTGTGAGCGATAATAAGAAGAGAATTTTCTACGGAATTACTACAGTAAATGATTTTGCCAATGTATCTTTTTTGACTCGTCGTTATTTTTGGCCATCCATCTGTACTAATGGGTTGGAACTTTCACTGGTAGCTATAAGTATCGATTTTAAATTGTGTATACTGTGCTTTTAAACTTCTTGTATTGTTGGAAGATGACGTGACCCACCCTGAGCCCGTTTTCAGGATGGGCGGGATAAAAATATGAAAAATAAATAAATACGATGCATTGCTGATCTCCACAACAGTCCTTCGAGGAAGGGCTTTGTTACCATCCCAGTTTTGCAGAGAGAGTGAGAGAGACTTGCCAAAGGCCCCTGAGCAGGTCTCATCAGCAGAGGCGAATTTTAACCTGGAACTTACAGACTAGAATCATAGAGTTGGAAGGGGCCATACAGGCCTTCTAGTCCAGGCCCCTGCTCCATGCAAGATCAACCTAGAGCATCTCTGATGAGTCTTTGTCCAGCTGCTGCTTAAAGACTGCCAGGGAGGGGGAACTCACCACCTCCCAAGGCAGCTGATTCGGAGGATTGTCATGAGGACAAAATGGAAAAGGGAGAAGAACAGTGTATACTGTCCGGACCTCGCTGGTAGGACGGAGTAAAAATGTATTCGGCCCATAGATAATCGGTGTGCTCTTCTGGCCTAACTCCGCTGGAGAGTTGAGCATTTCACTCTATATTTGGTGTGAAAGCCAGTTCGGTGTAGTGGTTAAGTGCGCGGACTCTAATCTGGGAGAACCGGGTTTGATTCCGCACTCCTCCAATCGCAGCTGCTGGGTGACCTTGGGCAAGCCGTAGTTCTGTCGGAGCTGTTCTCTCAAGGGCAGTCCTCAAGAGAACTCTCTTCAGCCCCACCTGCATCGCAGAGTGCCTGTTGTGGGGAGGGGAAGGGAAGGGAGTTTGTAAGCCGCTCCGAGACTCCCTCGGGTAGTGAAGGGTGGGGTGTAAATCCCATCTCTTCTTCTTACAACTGTTCTTTTTCTCTTTGGCAGGCATACATGCCTTTGACGTGTTGGACTCATCTGGAGCTTCCTGTGTGGTCAGACCCTAAGCCGTTGAGCGCCCAGTCCTATATGTGCTTATCAAGAACGCGGCAGAGTTTCTGGGTAAAGATGCCTCAGAGGCCGTGCTGCGTGACTCTCCGGGCTGAATTGCTGTGAAAGAGGCAGCCGGCGTGGCTCTGTTTACATCCCCCTCCCTCCCTCCCTTCTCTCGCAAGCCTTCCAGCGTGGCCGGGCCTGCCCCGTGGCCCAGGTCATTCCTGATGTGCTTGCAAGAGCAGACGTGAGATGCGTTGAGGCCTCATTCTATTCCAGCCAGAGTGAGGTTGTATAAATCTCAGCCAAGCTTAGTGGCAGTGGGCACCGTCCTCCGTGCTAGCAGATTGAATTCAGGTGAAGGGAAGTCCAGATTTGAATCTCTGCTCACTCAGCAGCCGGCCCGAGGTCGTCCTGCATCGCTTACCCCACAGTTTGATTCAGGCTTGTAATGCCATGGTGCTGCTCGTGATTTCTGTTCATGTGCTCTTTGATTACGTTATCCCAGAATAGTAACCTTTGAACTCTAGCCCCTGTGATTGGTTTGGGGAGGGGGGATAACCCCGATTTATGTTTCTCAAGGACTGGAACCTTGATGAAGACAAGCAGAAGGCATGACTGTGTCCCCTCCAGAACACCTTCCCTATGAAGAAAGGGTAAAGCGCTTGGGGCTCTTTAGCTTGGAGAAATGACGGCTGAGGGGTGACATGATCGAGGTTTATAAGATTATGAATGGGATTGAGCAGGTTGAGAAAGCAGTACTTTTCTCCCTTTCTCACAATACAAGAACTCGTGGGCACTCCATGAAATTGCTGAGCAGTCGCGTTAGAACAGATAAAAGGAAGTCCTTCTTCACCCAAAGGGTGATTAACACGTGGAATTCACTGCCACAGGAGGTGGTGGCAGCTACAAGCATGGACAGCTTCAAGAGGGAATTAGATAAACATATGGAGCAGAGGTCCATCAGTGGCTATTAGCCACAGGGTATAGATGGGAACTCCCAGTCTGGGGCAGGTGATGCACTCTATTCTTGGTGCTGGAGGGGGCAGCAGTGGGAGGGCTTCTAGTGTCCTGGCCCCACTGCTGGACCTCCTGATGGCACCTGGTATATTTTGGCCGCTGTGTGACAGACTGTTGGACTGGATGGGCCATTGGCCTGATTCTACATTGGCTTGTCTTATGTTCTTAATGTGTGGATGCCTTTCTAGAGACGCATCAGTGACCCACCAGGCCATCCAAACGCGCTTGCTGGTTGGGGTTGGAGGTACAGGGCCATATTCTTCCTCCCTGGCCCCCTCCACAAACCTCTTTTTTCACTCTGGACTTGTGGCTTACTCAGGCACAATGGCGCACCTGGGTGACCAGAGTTCAAAATGAACTCCTCGGTTGTGGACACTCACTTGGTGACCCTGGGCCTGTCACAAGCTCTCTACTTGGCCTACCTCACAGGGGTGTTGGGAGGAAATGGAGGAGAAGAGAACCAAGTTCTGAAGCCGCTTTGAGTCCCAGCTGGGGGAGAAGAGCGAGATCCAAATAAAGGCTTGTGATTTCTGACAGAAGGCTTTTATCATCTCTTCCAGTCCAAGATGCAAGATCAGCTCCTTGACCTTGGAGCCGGGTGAGCCGAAAGAGGAAGAAATGGATCTTGCCTTTGAAGCCCTCCCTGATTTGGGGGGTCTCGCCTCCTTGGGGCGACTCGTGTGGAGAGTCCCATGCAGTGGAGACAACACACTGCAGTGCCCTGACGTGAGAACAGCTGTTGCGATTTGTTAGAGTGACCAGTGAGCGTTTCTAATGCGCTGGCCTCATGCTGCGGGTAAGGTGACTTTCCAGGTCATTTTTGGAACCGTTTCTCAGGGCCTGGGTTGCATTTCCAAGAGGGCCTTTGTCTGCTGACCCCCGAAGTGCCACTTGGTCTTTAAGAGCGTTTCAGTTGAGAGAACAGTGGTTTTTTTATGTAAGTTTCGTTTAGAATATTTCTTTTACAGTCCTTAGACCAGATATTGTTTACACACACACAACAGGTAATGCATTCCAGAAATTGAAAAGTAATATAAACATTTTAAATATAAAATAGAACGCTTCCAAATACAACACATTCGAATCAAGTATAGAAGTTACCCTTACATCTAGCCCCAAAACGATTTCCATGACCCGAGTATCGCCTTAAAGAACCTGGCTACTTGATGGGTAATCTTGCGATGTTCGTCATTAAAAGAAATTCCAGGTTGTTGTTTTTTCTGACCGACCCGAGTTTTTTCGTGTCAGCGGGGTGATAATCTCTCTACGCGCCCCCTCGTAGTGTGGGCATTTAAAGAACGTATGTTCCAAAGTCTCTGTCTCCCTGAATGGGCTGGTGCAAAGCCTTTCCGCATAAGGAATGCCCTTATATTTCCCATAAAGTACAGCGGAGGGGAGTGCAGAGCATCTAGCTAAGGAAAAGGCTCTTCGGAGCCCCTTTACTTCCAATGATGTTAGGTAATCTGCTGATTTTTTACATAAATTAAATCTCGGTGGTTGCTGGACAGGCACAGTTTCCTTCCGTTCTGCGGCAGAGAGAACTTCGTGCAGTAAGAAAAATCAGGTTTTAGTTTTTATGCACTGCCCCAGGAGGGGTGGCGGCTACAAGCCTGGACATCTTCAAGAGGGAATTGGATAAACATCTGGAGCAGAGGTCCATCAGTGCCTATTAGCCACAAGATATAGATGAGGAACTCTCGGTCTGGGGCAAGTGATGCTCTGTATTCTTGGAGCTTGAGGGTGGCAGCAGTGGGAGGGCTTCTGGTGTCCTGGCCCCACTGCTGGTCCTCCTGATGGCACCTGGTATATTTTGGCCACTGTGTGACCCAGTGTGTTGGACTGGATGGCCCATGGGCCTGATCCAACATTGGCTTCTCTCTTATGTTCTTATGTACCTGCTTTGTTTGCATTGGTGCAGAGTTGCAGGGCAAGGTGGAAGAAAGTAAGTGATCATCCACCAAGGTTGTTCATGTGATTGTGGACAGCTCTGCAAACTCTGGAATTAATTTTAACTAAAGCTTTTCAGCCAAAAGGCTGGAAAATTTGCTTTCTTTTATTCAAGTGACCCCAGGAGAGATTCTCTGGGTGGAAGTGTGCCGGTCCTGGTAGCAGCTGTCATGGTGTAGTGGTTAAGTGCATGGACTCTAATCTGGGAGAACCGGGTTTGATTCCCCACTCCTCCACTTGCAGCTGCTGGTGACCTTGGGTCAGTCACAAGCTCTGGCACAGCTGTTCTCTCAAGGACAGTTCTGTCAGAAGTTCTCTCAGCCCCACCGACCTCACAGGGTGTCTGTTGTGGGGAGGAAGGGAAAGGAGCTTGTCAGCCGCTCTGAGACACATTTGGGCAGTGAAGGGCGGGTATAAATCCAAACTCTTCTTCTTCTTCCTGCCTCCCCCCTCGCAAGCCTTCCAGCATGGCTGGGTCTCGTCCATGACCCTGATCACTCCTGTAGTGCTTGCAAGAGAAGACCTGAGACAGTTTGAGGCCTCGCCCTGCTCCCACTTCGGGGCGAGGTTATAGAAATCTCAGACAAGCGTCGCTCAGCTGAATGGGCGTCCCTGCTCTCTGGAGGGGTGGGGGAAAGGCCTCTCCCCCCCCCTTTTTTTTTTTTGCAAGGTCCCCTGACCCATCCTGAGGCCTCCCTTATAGCAGAGGCGTAATACAAAGGTAGGGAACGCTGGCCATCGGTCTCACAATACAAGAACTGGTGGGAACTCAATGAAATTGCTGGGCAGTCGGGTTAGAACGGATAAAAGGAGGTCTTTCTTCACCCAAAGAGGGATTAATACATGGAATTCACTGTCACAGGACATGATGGACGTGGTGGCAGCTACAAGCATGGACAGCTTCAAGAGGGGATTGGATAAACATCTGGAGCAGAGATCCATCCGTGGCACTTAGCCACAAGGTATAGATAGAAATTCTCAGTCTGGGGCAAGGGATGCACTCTATGCTTCATGCTTGGAAGGGGGGCAACAGTAGGAGGGCTTCTAGTATCCTGGCCCCCACTGTGGACCTCCTGATGGCACCTGGTATATTTTGGCCGCTGTGTGACACAGAGTGTTGGACTGGATGGCCCATTGGCCTGATCCAAGATTGGCTTCTCTTATGTTCTTCTAGGAACTCTCAGTCTGGGGCAAGGGATGCTCTGTATTCCTGGTGCTGGGGGGGGGGGACACAACGGTGGGAGGGCTTCTAGTGTCCTGGCCCCACTGCTGGACCTCCTGATGGCACCTGGTATTTTTGGCCACTGTGTGACATAGAGTATTGGACTGGGTGGCCCATTGGCCTGATCCAAGATCTGGCTTCTCTTATGTTCTTATAGGAACTCTCAATCCGGGGCAAGGGATGCTCTGTATTCCCGGGGGGGGGCAACAGTGGGAGGGCTTCTAGTGTCCTGGCCCCACTGCTGGACCTCCTGATGGCCTCCTTTTTGGTCACTGTGACACAGAGTGTTGGACTGGACGGGCCGTGATCCAACATTGGCTTCACTTACGTTCTCATGTAAGAGACTCGCAAGGCCCAGGAGTTGCCCACACCACCGGTGAAAAGCTGAAACTCCCATGCCTGGGGTTGGGCAGAGGATGGTCTGCAGTGGTTTGGGAGAACTGGCTCCATTCACTAGGAGCCTTGGATCTAGTCTCAGTACATTAGGGGAGGTTCGGATTAGCTGGTCTTTGGGGAGGCCGTGCAAGCGTTGGGTGGTCATCACAAGATCTGGAAGCTTCTGGCCAAAACTTGTATCTGCCTGAGCCGTGTTTCTGACCTTCAGTCCTTTGGCTGTTTCCTTCCAGGTCTAGCAAGGAGGTGCCCTCCAGTTCCCAGCGAGGTGCTCCGGGGGGGGCGTTCCAGTTCTGCAGCTGCTCCTGTACCGCCAGACCGGGCGCCGCGTTTAATGCCTTGGGATTCTCTGGTGTGGTGGCATGATGCTTAGCTCACGGGCCTGTCTCTTCTCCCTTAGTCACTGGCTGACTAATGGCACGGCTCAAGTGAAACGGCTCCAAGGAGGAAGTTACCTGCCCGTCAGACCCCAGCTTCTTTCAATAAACATGCAAAGGAAGTTGTCATCCTTGTTTCTCTGGTGGGCATGGTTTGAAAAAGAAACTGAATTGGGAAATGGTTTTGGAAAGAACCAACCCCAGAACAGGATTGTCAGGCCACGGTTGGGGTTTGGGGCTATTCAAGGCGGTATCGGTTCCGTTATCTGGTCGATGGGTTAGGGATCACTTGTTTACTCTGCCTGTGATGTCTTGAGAGATGTGTGGCCAAACTCAACTGTGTTCTCCATAGCTGAACCAGTTTGGTGCAGTGGTTAAGTGTGCGGACTCTAATCTGGGAGAACCGGGTTTGATTCCCCACTCCTCCACTTGCAGTTGCTGGATGACCTTGGGCAAAACAGAGTTCTCTTGGAGCTGTTCTCTCCAGGGCAGTTCTGGAAAGAGCTCTCTCAGCCCCGCCTACCTCATAGGATGTCTGTTGTGGGGAGGGGAAAGGGAAGGCGTTTGTCAGCCGCTCAGATGCCAAGTGAAGGGCGGGGTATAAATCCAATCTCCTCCCCCTTCTACCAGTTTGGTGTAGTGGTTAAGTGCACGGACTCTAATTTGGGAGAACCGGGTTTGATTCCCCACTCCTCCACTTGCACCTGGCTGGATGACCTTGGGCAAGCCATAGTCCTGTCAGAGCCGTTCTTGAAAAAGAGCCGTTTCTGTCAGAGCTCTCTCAGCCCCGCCTCCCTCACAGGGTTTCTGTTGTGGGGAAGGGAAAGGAGATTGTCAGCCGCTCTGAGACTCCTTTGGGTAGTGACGGGCGGGGTATAAATCCAATCTCCTCTTCTACCTCACAGGGTGTCTGTCGTGGGGAGGGGAAGGGAAAGGAGATTGTAAGCCGCTCTGAGACTCCTTTGGGTAGTGATGGGCGGGGTATAAATCCAATTTCTTCTTATGAGGACTTCCAGAAATGTTCTTTGTAGAACAGCCGTTGGGGGTATCTTCTGGCTATAGGTCTCCCCCCCCCTCCATATCATTTATGAGAATTCTTCCGTTCTCAGGTATGTTTTTGGCTGTTCCAGCAGACGGTAGCATCAGCTGGTGTTAAGCATTTTGCAGACTCCCCCAATTCTATGCACTGAAATATTTTTAAAAGGAAAAAGATAAGCCCTTATTAGTACTCAGCATGTGGGGTTTCTGCTGCCGCTAAAGTTAAAAGTTTGCTCTCTAAGTTGAATAGATAAATGCATTGACCAAACTAAGTAATATCACATTTCCCATCATGCAGTTTTGGGGGGCCGTTTATAGCATATCCCCTGCAATGGCGCAGGCTGGCCCGATCTCATCAGACCTCAGAAGTTAAACAGGGTCGGTCCTGGTTAGTGCTTGAATGGGAGACCACCAAGGAAGTCCTAGGCAGTGTTCCCTCCAAGCTGAGTTAGTGTGAGATAGCTCAATAGTTTTTTAGGCTCTGGCTCACACTTTTTTGTCTTCGCTCAGGAAGGAGGGCTCCAGGGCAAACTAATTTATGCAGTAGCCAAACCGCTCGCTCACAACTTTAATGCCGGTAGCTCACAAAGTAGAATTTTTGCTCACAAGACTCCACAGCTTAGGTCTGGGGTGTCAAACATGCGGCCGGGGGGCAGATTCATTTGGAATACTGCGTACAGTTCTGGTCGCCACATCTCAAAAAGGATATTATAGCATTGGAAAAAGTGCAGAGAAGGGCAACTAGAATGATCAAAGGGTTGGAACACTTTCCCTAGGAAGAAAGGTTAAAACGCTTGGGGCTCTTTAGCTTGGAGAAACGACGGCTGAGGGGTGACATGATCGAGGTTTATAAGATTATGAATGGGATTGAGCAGGTTGAGAAAGAAGTCCTTTTCTCCCTTTCTCACAATACAAGGACTCGTGGGCACTCCATGAAATTGCTGAGCAGTCGAGTTAGAACAGATAAAAGGAAGTCCTTCTTCACCCAAAGAGTGATTAACACATGGAATTCACTGCCACAGGAGGTGGTGGCAGCTGCAAGCATGGACAGTTTCAAGAGGGAATTGGATGAACATCTGGAGCAGAAGTCCATCAGTGGCTATTAGCCACAGGGTATAGGTGGGAACTCTCAGTCTGGGGCAGGTGATGCACTCTATTCTTGGTGCTGGAGGGGGCAGCAGTGGGAGGGGGCTTCTGGTGTCCTGGTCCCACTGCTGGACCTCCTGATGGCACCTGGTATATTTTGGCCGCTGTGTGACAAGAGTGTTGGACTAGATGGGCCATTGGCCTGATTCAACATTGGCTTCTCTCATGTTCTTATGTTCAGATCAGGAGGACCCCGGGAGGGCTTCTATCAGGCCCACAGTGGAACTGGCTGTCTTCTGCTGCTGCTTCCAGTTCTGCTGCTGTGTCATCGTAGGTTTGCAGCTTACAAATACACACCTGAACAGCACACTTAAGATTGCAACAGCACAGACACTTTGGTGCAATCATTGAGCGCAAGGAGTGTCAGTGATCAGGCACTGTGAAATAAAATATTGCAGGAGTGCTGATCTTTTACGCCTGTTTTTATTAAGTTTAAAAACCGCTTTGCGTTTGTGTCCTTTCTAAAGTTTATATCTCCCTTACCTGGCATGTTTTATGACACACTTGGCCCAGCCCAACAACGTCTCATTTATGTCAGATCCAGCCCTCGTAACAATTGAGTTTGACACCCTTGCCTCAGAGGGAGCACTGGTCCCAGATCGCCATGCAGAGCCAGGCCAGGGTGAAACCACCTCCCAACGTCACTTTCCTTGAAAACCCCTCTGGGGGCACAGTAAGTCAGCTGCGACTTCATGGCGCTTGAGAATAAGCTGGTTAAGGGTGGGCTGGATGGAACAACTGTTGGATGGATTCATGGTTGAGAAATCGTACCCAACGAGTGCTCGTAAATGGCTCTGCATCTTCGTGGAGGGAAGTCTCGAGTGGAGTGCCACAGGGCTCGGTCCTTGGCCTGGTGTTTAATGTTTTTATAAATGACCTGGAGGAAGACATAGAGGGGATGCTTATTAGATTTGCAGATGACACGAAGCTGGGTGGGGCTGCTAATTCCGAAGAAGACGAGTCAGGATTCAGAATGATCTAGACAGGCTGGAACAGTGGGCTGAGGGAAATAAAATGAATTTCGATAGAGATAAGTGCAAAGTCCTACACTTAGGTACAAAAAATCAAAGGCACAGATATAGAATGGGAGGGACTTGGCTTGACAGCAGCACATGTGAAAGGGATCTGGGTGTTCTGGTTGATCACAAGCTCAACATGAGCCTGCAGTGCGATGTGGCTGCGAAGAAAGCTAATGCAATCTTAGGATGCAATAACAGAAGAAGCCTTGTGTCCAGATCACGGGAGGTGGTAGTTCCACTCTATTCTGCTACGGTCAGGCCTCACCTGGAGTCCTGTGTCCAGTTTTGGGCACCACACTTTAGGAAGGATGTTGACAAGCTCAAGCATGTCCAGAAGAGGGCGACCAGGATGGTGAGAGGGTTGGAGTCCAAGTCTTATGAGGAAAGGCTGAAAGAGTTGGGTATGTTTAGCCCAGGAAAGAGAAGGCTTAGAGGGGACATGATTGCAGTCTTCCAAGTATTTGAAGGGCTGTCATGTAAAAGATGGAGCAGATCTATTCTCTCTCGCTCCAGATTGCAAAATCAGATCTAATGGGTGGAAATTATGAGGGAGTCGTTACCGGCTAGATATCAGGAGAAACTTCCTAACTGTCAGAGTGGTTGAGCAGTGGGACAGCCTGCCTCAGGAGGTGGTGGATGCTCTTTCGCTGGACGTTTTCAAGCGGAGGCTGGACGACCATCTTTTGGATATGTTGTAGGTATGTAGGGCTCCGTGTTCCCTCTAAGCTGAGTTAGTGTGAGCTAGCTCACAGTTTTTTAGCCTCCGGCTCACACATTTTTTACTTGGCTCAGGAAAGATGGCTCTAGAGCAAACTAATTTATGCAGCAGCCAAATCGCTTGCTCACAACTTTAATGCCAGTAGCTCACAAAGTAGAATTTTTGCTCACAAGACTCCACAGCTTAGAGGGAACATTGCTAGTAGGGCTGTCTTTCGGCTCTGCTCCTGCAGGGTGCAGGGGGTTGGACTAGATGACCTGCAAGGTCCCCTCCAACTCTTAACATTCTATGATTCCTCCACCCGATCACACCCTGTGAACACAGGACGCTGCCTTACACTGGACCAGATCCCTGGTCCATGACAGTATCATCTACTCAGATAGTTGGTGGCTTTCCAGGGTCTTGGACAGAGGTATTTCACCTACTGTCCTTTTAACTGGAGAAGCCAGGGATTGAACCTGGGACCTTCTATGGGACCTCTGGAAATGCTGATCGCCACTTTGGTGGGGTCAGGAAGCCATTTTTCTCCAGGCCAGTTTGCCCGGGAATCCTGAAGGTTTTTTGCCATCACCTGAACATGGATCAGCGGTCACTGCGGGTGTGGAGAGGGGAGGTATTCGTGAATTCCCTGCATTGTGCAGGGGGTTGGACTAGATGACCCTGGAGGTCCCTTCCAGCTCTGTGGTTCTGTGTGTCAAACAGATACTCTGCCACTGAGCCTATGATTTGGGGTTGCCTGTGAGACCCTTGGGGTATTCCACACCAGAAAGTCTGGGTGAAAGGGTCTGTGTGCGAATGCGTTCAGTCTCCTTGGCTGGAGCACCTGCTGCTGAGACAAAACGCCTGACTCTCGGAGAGGAAATGACATCGTCAACCGCAGGCAGGAGTTGGGCGGCATCAGAGTGACAAAGCATGCAGACGGCGTCTCTTGCAGTTCCCTCTGGCTTGATGGATGAGAACAGAACCATTTTAGGCTCAACAGGAGAGCTGTCAGGCCTCAAGGGTGACCTCTGGTCCCGCTGCCTTGAGTTTCTAGACCTTTGCTTCTCATACCGTGTTGCGTGGTCTCCACGTTCATGAAGGAGAAGAAGAGAATGGATTTATACCCCGCCCTTCACTACCCAAAGGAGTCTCAGAGCGGTTTACAAACTCCTTTCCCTTCCCCACAACAGACACCCTGTGGGGTAGGTGGGGTTGAGGGAGCTCTGACTGAGGACTGCTCTGAGAGAACTTGTGACTGACCCAAGGTCACACCAGCAGCTGCATGTGGAGGAGTGGGGAATCAAACCCGGTTCTCCCAGATTAAGGGTCTGCACTCCTAACCACTACACCAAACTGGACAGGGAAGTTTCCCCATCTCCTACACTGAGGAAAATATTGAGAGTAAACTGCATGACTCTCGGGTTGACCTTTTCTTTAAAGGTACTTCTGAGTAATGAAAAATGCCCCGTCCTTTTACTTCCACCCCCACCCCTCTGGCAGGATGTTACTAAGCTGACCTTGGGTCAGTCACAAGTTCTCTCAGAGCTGTTCTCTCAAAGGCAGTCATCGAAAAGAGCTCTCTCAGCCCCACCTACCTCAAAGGGGTGTCTGTTGTGGGGAGGGGAAGGGAAAGGAGATTGTAAGATGCTCTGAGACTCCAGATGAAGGGTGGGGTATAAATCCAATATCTTCTCTCTTCCGGTGTGACCTTGGGTCAGTCCCAAGTTCTCTCAGAGCTGTTCTCTCGAGCACAGTCCTGGAAAGAGCTCTCTCGGCCCCGCCTACCTCACAGGGTGTCTGTTGTGAGGAGGGGAAGGGAAAGGAGACTGTAAGATGCTCTGACACTTCAGATGAAGGGTGGGGCATAAATCCAATACCTTCTCTCTTCTGGTGTGACCTTGAGTCAGTCACAAGTTCTCTCAGAGCTGTTCTCTCGAGCGCAGTCCTGGAAAGAGCTCTCTCGGCCCTGCCTACCTCACAGGGTGTCTGTTGTGGGGAGGGGAAGGGAAAGGAGATTGTAAGATGCTCTGACACTTCAGATGAAGGGTGGGGCATAAATCCAATCTCTTCTCTCTTCTGGTGTGACCTTGAGTCAGCCACAAGTTCTCTCAGAGCTGTTCTCTCAAGGACAGTTCTGGAAACAGCTCTCTCAGCCCTGCCTACCTCACAGGGGAGTCTGTTGTGGGGAGGGGAAAGGAAAGGAGTTTGTAAGCCGCTCTGAGACTCCTGAGTAAAGGGCAGGGTATAAATGCAATCTCTTCTAAATTGTTCTGCCCCAGAAGCAGCAGGGAACAGAAAGAGCATCAGAACAGAAATCTACCTTAGCAGCAGGAAGAAATATCCTACAAAATGGCTGTCTAAAAAATCCTGGATCAGATCCAGGGTCTCCTCTGCAGCAGGCATGCCCGTGTTGTGGCCGTTGGGACTCTCTTTCTGTGTGAGGCTCAACAACGCCCTATAAATTGGTGCCTCCCCGAGGTCTGCTGCCAGGGCCCTTTGTGACTTCCTTGGTTGAGTCAAGCCCTTTCTTTAGAGGGCCACCTGCTTTCTCGGTCCCCCGGGGGCCAGCCACCCTGTCAACCTGCGTGGCTATTTCTAGCGGTGGTTTTCAAAAGTGCCAATGAACTGTTGGGTGACCCGGCGCCGGCAGCCCCTGTGTGGTGCACATTTCTGCGTAACCAGGCTGGAGTCAGGAAACGTAAGGGCCTCGTCTTGTGGGTTCAAGGGCAAGGGCCAGAACTGGGCACTGCATCTAGCCCATAGGCTGTAGCTTCGCCTGCTTGTTAGCTATTTATTGGAAACGGTTATTAGCCACCTGTCTCCCTTGTGCTCTGAGCTGCGGTGGCTCAAGTGGCTAAGATGCTGAACTGCAGGCTGTGGAAGGTCGGTAGTTCAGCAGTTCGAGACCCGAGAGTGCCGCATGACGGAGTGAGCTCCCGTCTCTGGTCCCAGCTCCTGCCAACCTAGCAGTTCAAAAGCAAGACATTGCAAGTAGATAAACAGGTACCACTTCGGTGGGAAGGAAACAGCTTCCGTGCGCCTTGGTGTTTAGTCATGCCGGCCACATGACCACGGAAACGTCTTCGGACAGCGCTGGCTCTTCGGCTTTGAAACGGAGATGAGCACCGCAACCCTAGAGTCGGATTCGACTGGCTTTCGAGCAAGGGAACCTTTACCTTTACTCCCTTGTGGGACTTGAGGCAGCTTATAAAAAAAAAATCATAAAAAGCGGGGCTATTTTTGGGCAGGAACGCACAGGAACGGAGTTCCGGCTGGCTCCTGAGTTGGCCACACCCAGCAGGAACTAATTAGCATAATAGGCCACACCCAACAGCAGAAACTCATTAGGATTGGCTACATTAGGGGCATGTGGCCTAACATGCAAAGGAGTTCCTGCTCCAAAAAAAAGCCCTGGGTTTTGACAACAAACAAGGTAAACAGAATAAGAAGCAAAAGGTGGGCGTGGCTGAATGACCACACTTCTGGTAACATGGGTGTGTGGCCTAATATGCTAATGAGCTGTGCTGTCAGGGTGTGGCCTACTATGCTAATGAGTTCCTGCTGTTGGGTGTGGCCTATTATGCTAATGAGTTCCTGCTGGGCTTTTTCTACAAAAAAAAGCCCTGATAAAAAGTAAAAGCAACATAAAAGGAAGAGAGTACGCCATCCTTCTGTGTTGTACCTCTGAGGTTGCCGGTCACAGCTACTGGGGGAACGTCAGGTCCTACAATGCCAAGACCACGGCCACACAACCCTGGGAAAATCTGCAGCACCTAATAAATAAAACAATTAAGGACATCAGAGAAGCCAATGCTGGATCAGGCCAGTGGCCCATCCAGTCCAACACTCTGTGTCACACAGTGGCCAAAAGCACCAGGGGCCATCAGGAGGTCCAGCAGTGGGGCCAGGACACCAGAAGCCCTCCCACTGTTGCCCCCCTCCCCCAAGCACCAAGGATACAGAGCATCCCTTGCCCTAGACCGAGAGTTCCTACCTATACCTGGTGGCCAATAGCCACTGATGGACTTTTGCTCCATATGCTTACCTAATTCCCTCTTGAAGCCATCCATGCTTGTAACCCTAACCCCCTCCTGTGGCAGTGAATTCCATGTGTTAATAAGTTTTTGGGTGAAGAAATACTTCCTTTTATCCATTCTAACCCGACCACTCAGCAATTTCATGGAGTGCCCCACGAGTTCTTGTATTGTGAGAAAGGGAGAAAAGTCCTTCTTTCTCTACCTGCTCTATCCCAGGCATAATCTTATAAATCTCAATCCTGTCGCCCCTCAGCTGTCATTTCTCCAAGCTAAAGAGCCCCAAGCGCTTTACTCTTTCTTCATAGGGAAAGTGTTCATAGGGAAACTCAAAAAACTTCCCTATTTAAAAACTCCAATTTAGGACTGCCAATAAATAAAAACTAACCTGGACAGCCCAGGTGAACATAAGAACATAAGAGAAGCCAATGTTGAATCAGCCAATGGCCCATCTAGTCCAACACTCTGCCACACAGCGGCCAAAAATACCACGTGCTATCAGGAGGTCCAGCAGTGGGGCCAGGACACTAGAAGCCCTCCCACTGCTTGCCCCCTCCAGCACCAAGAATAGAGTACATCACCTGCCCCAGACTTAGAATTCCCATCTATACCCTGTGGCTAATAGCCACTGATGGACTTCTGCTCCATATGTTCATCCAATTCCCTCTTGAAGCCATCCATGCTTGTAGCTGCCACCACCTCCTGTGGCAGTGAATTCCACATGTTAATCACTCTTTGGGTGAAGAAGTATTTCCTTTTATCTGTTCTAACCCGACTGCTCAGCAATTTCATGGAGTGTCCACGAGTTCTTGTATTGTGAGGAAGGGAGAATAGTACTTCTTTCCCAACCTGCTCAATCCCATTCATAATCTTATATACCTCGATCATGTCACCCCTCAGCCGTCGTTTCTCCAAGCTAAAGAGCCCCAAGCGTTTTAACCTTTCTTCGTAGGGAAGGTGTTCCAACCCTTTTAGCATTCTAGTTGCCCTTCTCTGCACTTTTCCCAATGCTATAATATCTCGTCAGATCCAGAAGCTAAGCAATATTGGCCCAGGTTTGTATTTGGATGGGAGACCACCAAGGAAGTCCGGGGCTGCTCAGCAGAGGCAGGGAATGGCAAACCATCTCTGTTGTTTGGTCCAGGCTAGCCTAATATTAGATCTCGGAAACTAATCAGGGTCAGCCCACAGATGAGGGCAATGGCAAGCAACCTCTGTTGGTCTCTTGCCTTAAAAAGTGTACCGGGTCACCATACGTTGCCTGAGATGGGACTCCAAAAAATAAGCAGACAAGAAGAAGAAGAAGAAAAAGAGATTGGATTTATCCCCCGCCCTTCACTACCCAAAGGTGCCCCAGAGCGACTTACAAACTCCTTTCCCTTCCCCTCCCCACAACAGACACCCTGTGAGGGAGGCGGGGCTGAGAGAGCTCTGACAGAAACCGCTCTTTTTCAAGGACAGCTGTGCCGGAACTGTGGCTTGCCCAAGGTCATCCAGCAGGTGAAAGTGGAGGACTGGGGAATCGAGCCCAGTTCTCCCGGACTAGAGTCCACACACTTAACCACGACACCAAAAGGAGGAGGAGGAGATTGGATTTATACCCCACCCTTCACTACTCCAGGGAGTCTCAGAGCGGCTAACAATCTCCTTTCCCTCCCCCTCCCCACAACAGACACCCCGTGAGGTAGGCGGGGTTGAGAGAGCTCTGACAGAAACGGCTCTTTTTCGAGAACAGCTCTTGTCAGAACTATGGCTTGCCCAAGGTCATCCAGCAGGTGCAAGTGGAGGAGTGGGGAATCAAACCTGGTTCTCCCAGATAAGAGTCTGCGCACTTAACCACAACACCAGACTGGAGGGAGAGCAAGAAAAAAGCAAGGAGGGCCTTGGCATCCTGAGATGGGCGCGGCTTTCCTTGGAGGGGGAGAGCGCTGAGGTACAGGGGTGAATACACAATGCGGAGACAGCATGCAAAGTTCACTGTGAAAAAAGCCCCGCGGGCAAAAGCGCTTTTTGTTCACCCCAGGGCTGCCTCCCTTTGAGTTAATCCTGGGAAAGGAACGGCCAAATCCCCAAGTAAAACCGCGTTGGCTTCATGGCGCCTTCCGGATGGTTCTGCGGCAGGAAGCTTGCAGGGAGCGGACCCAGAGCAGGTGCAGAAGCGGCTGCCGTTTGTGCCCAACTCCATCTGGCTGAACGGGGGTGATCGGCACCAGCTCAGGGGCCCCAAGCCTCAGCCCCCGTTTACGCGCTCCCAAAACCGGGCACTCATTGGAATGCAGACTGGAACTCATGGCTCTGTTCCATGGACGCCAAGGGGAGAGCCTTGCTGTTTGCGGAATGGATTCTTGGGATGCATCCTGAACTGCCCTGCAGCAGGAATCAACCTGGGTTTAGGTTCGCCACCTCCTGTTGTTCAGGCCCAGGTTGTCAGTCATCAGGCCACTGGGTGGATTTGGATTGAGCTGCTGCAGCAAGAGATTGTCAGGAGCCCCCCTCTTAAGAAGGTGTTCCCTTCTCACACAGGGGCCAGCCAGTTCCTCTGGAGGGCCAAGAATAGGGCAGAGAGGCCGAGGCCTTCCCCTGAGAAGAACATCAGAAGAGCCCTGCTGGGTCAGACCGGGGAGGGTCCATCTAGTCCAGCCTCCTAGTCTCACACGGTGGCCAGCCAGTTCCTCTGGAGGGCCAGCAACAGGGCAGAGAGGCTGAGGCCTTCCCTTGAGAAGAACCTCAGGAGAGCCCTGCTGGATCAGACCAGGGAGGGTCCACCTAGTCCAGCCTCCCAGTCTCACGCAGGGGCCAGCCAGTTCCTCTGGAGGGCCAGCAACAGGGCAGGGAGGCCGAGGCCTTCCCTTGAGAAGAACCTCAGGAGAGCCCTGCTGGATCAGACCAGGGAGGGTCCACCTAGTCCAGCCTCCCGTCTCACGCAGGGGCCAGCCAGTTCCTCTGGAGGGCCAGCAACAGGGCAGGGAGGCCGAGGCCTTCCCTTGAGAAGAACCTCAGGAGAGCCCTGCTGGATCAGACCAGGGAGGGTCCACCTAGTCCAGCCTCCCAGTCTCACACAGGGGCCAGCCAGTTCCTCTGGAGGGCCAGCAACAGGGCAGAGAGGCCGAGGCCTTCCCTTGAGAAGAACCTCAGGAGAGCCCTGCTGGATCAGACCAGGGAGGGTCCACCTAGTCCAGCCTCCCGTCTCACACAGGGGCCAGCCAGTTCCTCTGGAGGGCCAGCAACAGGGCAGAGAGGCCGAGGCCTTCCCTTGAGAAGAACCTCAGGAGAGCCCTGCTGGATCAGACCAGGGAGGGTCCACCTAGTCCAGCCTCCCGTCTCACACAGGGGCCAGCCAGTTCCTCTGGAGGGCCAGCAACAGGGCAGAGAGGCCGAGGCCTTCCCTTGAGAAGAACCTCAGGAGAGCCCTGCTGGATCAGACCAGGGAGGGTCCACCTAGTCCAGCCTCCCAGTCTCACGCAGGGGCCAGCCAGTTCCTCTGGAGGGCCAGCAACAGGGCAGGGAGGCCGAGGCCTTCCCTTGAGAAGAACCTCAGGAGAGCCCTGCTGGATCAGACCAGGGAGGGTCCACCTAGTCCAGCCTCCTCGTCTCACACAGGGGCCAGCCAGTTCCTCTGGAGGGCCAGCAACAGGGCAGAGAGGCCGAGGCCTTCCCTTGAGAAGAACCTCAGGAGAGCCCTGCTGGATCAGACCAGGGAGGGTCCACCTAGTCCAGCCTCCCGTCTCACACAGGGGCCAGCCAGTTCCTCTGGAGGGCCAGCAACAGGGCAGAGAGGCTGATTCCTTCCCCTGAGGTTGCCTCCTTGCTCTGGGATCCAGAGGATTAGTGCCCCTGAATGTGGAGGTTCCCCTCAGTCACTAGGGCTAGCAGCCACCGATAGACTCCTCCTCCATGACTCTATCTCATCCCCTTTTCAAGCTGCTGATTCCTGTGGCCCTCACGACACCCTCTGGCAGTGACTTCCACATTTTAATCACTCTCCGCGTAAAGTAGTGTTTCCTTTTTGTCTGTCCCGAACTTCCTGCTTCATTGGATGCCCTCAAGTTGTGGTTATTTGGGGAGAGGGAGAAAAATCTCTCTCAAGTCTGTCCACCCTGTGCATAATTTTATGGACCTGTATCGTGCGGCCCCTCCGGTGGGCTGGCTGAGCCATCATCCTGGGGAAGAAGGGGATTTCCTTTTGTCTCTTCTCAGTCTGCCGCTGCTAGTCAGCTTTGAGAGGTCAGTGCTAGGATGAGACGGGAAGGAGAAAGGGTCTCTCCTGTTCTCCGCAGTGTTCAAAACCTTAGAAACGTTTATTGCCTTCCCTGAAGACTCCCAAATATACAAATCCCACTAGCAGAAAACACCACCAAAGATTGCCAAAACAATGGAGAATGAAATCTGTCTGAAAGATATAATCCGGAAGAGGAACGGTTCCCAAACGGTTCCTGGTCTGGCATTTCAGACAGAACCGTTTTAGAACCGGTTCCCTACCGGAATATATTTGTAATTTCACACAGAATCGCTTCTGTCCCGTTCAGGAAATGGGGCTGAAACGTTTTACCTGTCAACCGCTTCCAAGTAGTTGTCAGTTTCTTCTCCTGGATCTGATACGCTTTTTTCCCGCCTTTTTTCGCCCGCACGGGCGATCTCCGGCTTTTTTTTTTTTGAACATTCACTTTAGAGTGCTATAACACTATAGCGCTATAACGCAATAGCATCATAGTGACCCCATTGGAATGCCTGCAGTGTTTTTTATAGCACTATAGTGCTATAGCGCTCTAAAGCGAACATTTTTTTTTTTTAAAGGCATGGCGGGAAACGGCGGGAAAACAAAGCGGTGCAGTCTGAATTGCCAAACCACTTCTGATTTGGCTCTTTTCCGGTCAGGGAAAGCCATGTGTGAAATGGCAGCCCTGTACCGGTTTACTTCAAGACGAATCAGAAACGACTTCAATCCGGCAGAATCTCGGTAATGTGAAATTCCCTAATATATTAAACAATTATAAAGTTGGTGGTGTCACAACGACAACATCAATGCCTACTCAGACTGGCATTTCATGCTGAGGTCTTTCCCATCACCTCCTGCCCGGTCCTTTTAACTGGAGATGCCGGGGATTGAACCTGGGGCCTTCCGCATGCCAAGCAGAGGCTCTGCCACGGAGCCACAGCGCCTTCCCAAGTATGAAGTCTTCTTCTAGTCTAAGGAACCTTCCCCCAAGTCAAGAAGCTCTCCTGTTGGCGGAAGAGCCCCTTAAGGTGGCGGAAGGCCACTTACAGGTTGGTATCCTTTCCTCCCCTGTCCCGTATCACTGAAAGAAGCAACCAGGAGTTATAAAGCCTCTTCTCCACTGTGTGAAGATGACGTCCAAACAACAGGAACTGTGAGCGGCTGAGAAGTCTTTGCTAACCACAGAACCCCACCCACTCGGCTATGGAGGAACCTCAGGGCAGGAAACCCTGCCCAGGGGCTCTCATTTGGAGAGTTGAGTCATCCGTTCTCACTGGCGCTTCGCCGGTGAGGCACGGCTCAGCCCCAGAGAGTCGCTCTGGGTGGCCGGGACACCTCCTCTTGCCGGGCAGCATGGCCGAACAGGAGAGCTTGGAGTTTGGGAAAGCGGATTTTGTCCTCTTGGACCAGGTGACCATGGAGGACTTCATGGAGAACCTGAAACTGAGGTAATGACCGGATACCAGGAAATCAGAGCGGACGGGAGGGGGAGATGAGGAGGGCCTTGAAAGATGGAGGTCTGATTGTCGTGCCGGGTCCTCAGACTTGTGGAATTTGGTCCCTCCAGATGTTGGGAGGGAGACCTCCTGCTGGATCAGACCAAGGTGAGTCCACCTCATCCAGCCTCTTGTCCTCATTAGTGGTCAGTCAGACTTTTCGGGGCAGCCCCTAAACATGGATGGTAGGTAGGTGAGAGCTCCATCCAACCCGTTATATAAAGCCTTCTAAATATATATAAATTGTGGCCAGCACCGGCTCTTGTGGAAGTGAACTACATGTGCTCGTTGTGTGTCACGTGAAGAAGCATTTCCTTTGGTTAGGTCTGACTGGACCACCCATTCCACCTTCCTCCTTTTAAAGCACAGTTTAGCCCAGGTCTGTGAAGGTTGGTTTTACACAACCTGTTCTTCTTCCACAAGGCAGACCTCAGCCTCTATGCCCTGTTGTTGGGCTTCCAGAGGAACTGGCAGGTCACTGTGTGAGATGGGCTGGTGAGCTAGATGGACAACTGGCCTGATCCAGGAGGGCTCTTGTGATGTTCTTCAGAAGGCCTCGGCCTCTATGCCCTGTTGCTGGCCCTCCAGAGGAACTGGTTGGCCACTGATGTGAAGAGCAGAGGAGACTTGGACTCAGATGGACCCTCCACTGGTCTGGACAGTCCAGCAGGACTCTTCTGGGGTTCTTCTCAGGGGAAGTCCTCAGCCTCCATGCCCTGTTGTTGGCCATCCAGAGGAACTGGTTGTCCCCTGTGTGAGACAGGAGGCTGGACTAGATGGACCATTGGTCTGATGACCCAGCAGGGCTTTTCTGATGTTCTCATCAAGGGAAGGCCTCGGCCTCTATGGCCTGCTTGTTGACCCTCCAGAGGAACTGGCTGGCCACTGTGTGAGATGGGAGGCTGGACTAGAGGGACCCTCCCTGGTCTGATCCAGCAGGGCTCTTCTGAGGTTCTTCTCAGGGGAAGGCCTCGGCCTCTCTGCCCTGCTGTTGGCCCTCCAGAGGAACTGGCTGGCCACTGTGTGAGACGGGAGGCTGGACTGGATGGACCCTCACTGGTCTGACCCAGCAGGGCTCTTCTGATGTTAACTCACCTGTGTGATGTACATGATCATGTTTTTAGGGCTATGCCTAAAAGAGGTAACAGGTGAACAGTGGGTATGCCGGGCTGGCTGCATCACCTGGAGTCTTGCCATTGGTTCTGTGCCTGGACAGCGAGGTTCAGGTGAGGACAATGCTCGGCCCACAGACCTGGCCTTAGCGGTTAGAGCCTTCCTCTTCTTAGTTTGCTCGATGAGGGAGTTTCCTGCCCGTGGCCTCCCCCTGTTTACAGGAAGGTACTCATTTCTCAACCTCAGAGCAGACTCTTGCTCATACCAGCTACGAGAAGAGAGCGTGCTGTAGACCACACTGGTGGCCAAAGGGATGGTTCCCTGCTCCACCACAGGTGCACGTAAAGCTCTCTTCTGCTGCGTTTCTCAAGGACAGAACTGTGTTCTTCTGGCTCTCCAGGGTGTCGGGCAGAGACAGGTCTTTCATGCCACCGACTCTCCGATCCTTGTTTCAGAGTGTAGCGGTGTAGGTCTGCAGTAGGAGAGCTATTTTTTAGTCCAGGAGCACCTGAGAGACCAACAAAACAGATTAGAACAGATAAAAGGAAGTACTTCTTCACCCAAAAAGTGATTAACACACGGAATTCACTGCCGCAGGAGGTGGTGGCAGCTCCAAGCTTGGTCGGCTTCAAGAGGGAATTAGATAAGCATATGGAGCAGAGGTCCATCAGTGGCTATGAGCCACAAGGTATAGAAAGGGACTCTGGGGCCAGCGATGCTCTGTATTCTTGGTTCTTGTGGGGGAGGCAACAGTGGGAGGGCTTCTAGTGTCCTGGCCCCACTGCTGGACCTCCTGATGGCACCTGGTATTTTTGGCCACTGTGTAACACAGAGTGTTGCACTAGATGGGCCATTGGCCTGATTCAACATTGGCTTCTCTTATGTTCTTATGTTCAAAAGTTTCAAGATATATAAGCTTTCTTAAGGTATCCGACGAAAGGAGCTTTGGCTCTTGAAAGCTCGTACCCCGAAGATCTTGTTGGTCTTTAAGGTGCTGTGTGGTCCTTCTCAGTGAAGATGCTGGGGTGAGAACCCAGGACCTATACGGAGCAGAGGTCCATCAGTGGCTACCAGCCATGAGGTATAGATGGAACACTCTGTCTAGGGCAGTGATGCTCTGTATTCCTGGTGCTTGGGGGGGCAACAGTGGGAGGGCTTCTAGAGCTCTGGTCCTGCTGGTGGACCTCCTGATGGCACCTGGGTTTTGGTCACTGTGGGACACAGAGTGTTGGACTGGATGGGCCATTGGCCTGATCCAGCGTGGCTTCTCTTATCTTCTTGTAGATGGAACATTCCGTCTGGGGCAGTCATGCTCGTTATTCTTGGTGCTTGGGGGGGGGCAAGAATGAGAGGGCTTCTGGAGTTCTGGCCCTGCTGGTGGACCACCTGATGGCCCCTGGGTTCTGGTCACTGCGTGACACAGAGTGTTGGACTGGATAGGCCATTGGCCTGATCCAACGTGGCTTCTCTTCTGTTCTTCTGCATGCCAAGCTGGTGGTTGAACCCAAAGATTGCGGTCTGGTAATGATGGAGTCTTCCTCTACTGGCAGAAGCATGCCCCATCAGTAGAGGACTTCTGGCATCCACCATTGACAGAATGAAATCTTCTGATCTAATCCAGTATTAGTTATTCCTCAATAACACACCAGAGTTGACTCTGACCCGTTTCTAGCTGTTGAGACGCTTCTGACAGCCGCAGTCTCTAGCAAACTGGCTCTAGCTGGGAATCTTTATCCTATCCCTTCTCCCAGGAGATCAGGAGAATGTATACGGTTCTGCCCTCTATTTTATCCTCACAACAACCTTGTGAGGTGGGCTAGTCTAAGAGAGAATATGACTGGCCCCCGGGGACCCAGCAGACTTCATGGTGAAGCCGGGGATTGACACCTGGGCCTTGTAGATTCTAGTCCAATCCTCTAACCATTCACCACACTCATTCTCGCTGACCGATGCTACATACAGGCCTCGGACGTATATTTCCGTGCGGTGGTTCTCCGTGGAGGAACCACGAGTTTTCTCACTTGCTTATTCTACAAGAATCTCACCACCTTTTCCAGTTTGATTTTAACCACGTTATGAGATGGAGATGGAGCTCGGTGGCCCTGAAGCGGTATCTATTAATCCACCGACTTTTGCCGGCTGGTTTTCATGTTAACGGAGACATCCAGTGCTCTTCAACCGTCAGTGACCTCTGTTTGCTTCAAGTTACTTCAGTCTTTGACAGAACACAGTCTCAGTCCAGGGACACCTGGAAGACCAACAAGGTTTAATTCTGGGAATAAGTTTTCGTGGGCACGCACCCTGTGAAGTAGTGAAGTGGTCTCTGGGTCATGAACAATGTTCCCTCTAAGCTGTGGAGTCTAGTGAGCTACTGGCATTAAAGTTGTGAGCGAGCGATTTGGCTGCTTCATAAATTAGTTTGCTCTGGAGCCATCCATCCTGAGCTAAGGCAAAAATGAGTGGGCCGGAGGCTAAAAACTGTGAGCTAGCTCACATTAACTCAGCTTAGAGGGAACATTGGTCATGAAGGGTGAGGTATAAATCCAATCTCCTCCGCTGCTGCTGCTTCTTCTTCTTCTTCTTCTTCTTCTTCTTCTTCTTCTTCTTCTTCTTCTTCTTCTTCTCCTTCTCCTCCTCCTCCTTCTCCTCCTCCTCCTTCTTCCCAACAGGGCTACCCCCCTGAATTAATCTTTGACAGTTAATTGAAACAGTTACAGAAAAGTCAGACTAACTGCTTTTTAATAGAAGGTCGGAGTTGAGTCTGACCTTCTTATCTCGCCGTATCAAATGTCATTCATGCGCACCTGCTGATCGGCCCATTTGTGCTTGTGTTGATTATCTCATATTTGAGTTGCGAGCCAATCACTTGTCTAGACGGTAATCGCATGGTGGTGATTGAACGTATTTAGAAAAAGATAAGATTGATGTTTCCCCCCTGTAAATATGCGTTCCTGTGATAAACAAATCAGATGTCTCTGGATGGAAATCTCAGAAGGTTAGAAGAAGGAGGAGGAGGAGGAGGAGGAGGAGGAGGAGGAGAGGAAGAAGAGGAAGAAGAGGAGGAGGAGGAGGAGGAGGAGTTTGGATTTATACCCTGCCCTTCACTGCCCAAAGGCGTCTCAGAGCGGCTTACAAACTCCTTTCCCTTCCCCTCCCCACAACAGACACCCTGTGAGGTAGGTGGGGCTGAGAGAACTTCTGACAGAAATTGTCCTTGAGAGAACAGCCGTGCCAGAGCTTGTGACTGACCCAAGGTCACATCAGCAGGTGCAAGTGGAGGAGTGGGGAATCAAACCCGGTTCTCCCAGATAAGAGTCCGCGCACTTACCCACTACACCAAACTGGCTCTGATGGGATTTCTGGGTGTGTGCGACCCAAAGACTTGTCGACAATCCCGAAACGCCTGGTTCGCTTTTGGAAATATTACTCACTATGATTAAGCAAGGTTAGGAACTGTGATAATTTTAGCACTTGTTTTTACAGTCACTGTAGGGATAATTTCCACCTGTCTGCATTGCTTACTGTCTGGCATAGCAAAGTCTAATCATTCTTGTAGATGGGTAGAACTAATGAACGGGGAGGTAACCCCAGTTAGGAAAAATGTCTCTCCTTTTTTTGTTCTGGTTCTTCAGGCAGATTCCTCACTGCATTATGTTCTTTTAAAAAATATATAGGTTGCGGTCACACGCGTGAGATAATGCGGGCGGGAAGAGAGGCTGTTTGCTCCGTAGCAATTTGACTCACATTTGTGTGATCAGGCAGTCCCTGGGAGTTGCGGGGGCAGCCTGTCACTGTGTGATCAGACGCAACTGCGGGTGAATCGGGGGTGTTTTTTTTCGCCGCGTCTTTCCAGTGCGCCTCAACGAGGGATCAGTGATTCACATCTCCGCACTGAGTGCTCATTAGAACATAAGAACATAAGAGAAGCCACTGTTGGATCAGGCCAATGTCCCATCCAGTCCAACACTCTCTGTCACACAGTGGCCAAAGATATCAGGGGCCATCAGGAGGTCCAGCAGTGGCGCTGGGACACTAGATGTGCGACGATGCGCATACCGAAATGGGGGAAAAAACAACAGCATGGATCAGACCATCCCAATGCCATGGGAGCGCCCTGGAGTGATCACACAGGGGAAAGTCTGTTCCTGGCCCGTCGCAACCTGTTTGCTACCGGACTTTCCCTAGTGTCTTTTTACCCTGCTTCTCGGGCCGGCCCATCATAGAGAATTTTAAGGCAGCGGCCTGGAGCGGCCCCTTAAGAGGAGGCGCCCCAGTGGCCTGCCGCCCCTCCCTCACCTGGGGAGCCGAAGGTGCCGTGGGCAGCAGCTGCGAGGTCGCCCGTCTCTGCCAGGAAACCCACCCCTCCCATAAGAACATAAGAGAAGCCAATGTTGAATCAGGCCAATGGCCCATCTAGTCCAACACTCTGTCACACAGCGGCCAAAATATACCAGGTGCCATCAGGAGGTCCAGCAGTGGGGCCAGGACACGAGAAGCCCTCCCACTGCTGCCCCCTCCAGCACCAAGGATAGAGTGCATCACCTGCCCCAGACTGAGAGTTCCCATCTATACCCTGTGGCTAAGAGCCACTGATGGACTTCTGCTCCATATGTTTATCTAATTCCCTCTTGAAACTGTCCATGCTTGAGAGCTCTTGACAGAAACTGCTCTTTTTTCAAGAACAGCTCTTATCAGAACTACAGCTTGCCCAAGGTCATTCAACCAGGTGCAAGTGGAGGAGTGGGGAATCAAACCCGGTTCTCCCAGATTAGAGTCCGCGCACTTAACCACTACACCAAACTACACCAAAAGGAAAAAAAACCCAAATATAATAAGTCTTCTGCGTATAGATATTCTCAATATATCATTTCACACTTAGGAAAGGACAGACTGTGAGATTTTAAAAATTCATAAAGGCTTCTTCATATTACATGATCACAAAATCCATATCTTTGTCCTTCTTTCTTATCCCATCATAAAGAGGAGTCCATAATCCCAACGAAATCTTCTTCCATTTGCCCTTTTAACATCAAAGTCATTTTATCCATCTCTGCACTTTCCATGGTCCACGCTATTAGGTCTTGTCCAGGAAGTTCCTTAAGAGTTAAGAGTTAGTTTTCAGTGTGAGAAGTGGAGTCTATCATTAAAAGAAGGCTTTCAGCGTTCCGTGCGCCTTGGTGTTTAGTCATGCCAGCCACATGACCACGGAAACGTCTTCGGACAGCGCTGGCTCTTCGGCTTTGAAACGGAGATGAGCACCGCAACCCTAGAGTCGGATTCGACTGGCTTTCGAGCAAGGGAACATTTACCTTTTCATCCAGATACATAAGAATACTGAAATGCTGCTCCCTAATAGGGAGCTACTAGCCAACGACGTGAGACAGAGAGCAAATGCCGGCCAATTTAAAGTACGCCTTTTGCCACGTAAAAATTTTGGACTGGTTGCTACGACTAGAAATTCTGCAATTGGCTTGCTCCTATTCAAGTATTTGCAATGGAACTGAAAGAGACACTGAATATAGAAGAAAACAAATAAGAAGGTATACTGTTTTTTTTTTTTTTTTGTAAAAACTCTCTTAAAGAAGAGAGAATTTTATTCTTTTTATAAGAAACAGGGAGGGTAGACAGGTGGGGAAAGAGAAAGATGGAGTGAATTTTTTTCTGTTAGTGAGTGTTAGTTTAAGTTAATAACCAATGCCAGTTTTGGCATCCATCGTGGTTAGTAGATCTTCTTTTTAACTTTTGCAAAGTCCAAAGTCACTCTGTTAAAACAGTTAGTAAAGTCCATTGGGGTTAGTAATTAAACAACTCCTTTCAGATGCTACACGAACAGTCCTCAAAGTATCTTCTTTTTAAATCTCTTCCAGTTACGGATTGAGTCCATTTTAACTTTGAAGTCTTCCGTTCCATCACCACTTTCCCCTGGGCTGCTGTCTTCTTCGCTTGTCCCAGTTTGGAATACTGCATCTTCCTCTCTGCTGGCACGCCTTTTCAGAAGTTTCTGTATTTTAAAGATGAAATCCTTCTTTCTTTTCTCTTTTTCCTTGAACTTCTGGCTTTCAGGCTTCCTGGGCTCCACAAACTCTTCAAATGAAATTAGATCTCTAGTTTGTCGCTTGGTATGCTCAACATCCCCTTCTACTGGCAGAGTATTCTCTTTTATAAAAGTGGAATAGGCTTTAAGGGCCTTATCCACCTCTTCTTTTAATTTTGTCGCTTCACTGCCAGTTAGGGGTGCCAAGACATTTGTCAAGGTAAATCCGAGATCTTCTTTCTCTTCTTCTTTAACGCCCTGGAAACCTAAGGTCAAATTCGATTTCTGTTCAATCTCCAGCATCTTTCTAGTTGTTTCCGATATCAGTTTCTGTCGACTGATGAGGATACTATCCATTTTAGACAGATTTTCGTTGATTTTCCGCAGTTGTTCCAGCAGAGGGCACAGCATCTCCTTTTCCTGTTGATTGACAGCAAGCTCTTGGGGGGGGCTATCTGGACCGGAAGTCCCTCCTCTCTTCTCTTCCGGTATTTGCAGGACTTTTTCCAGCATCGACATTTTGGGTTTTTTTTGTTTACTTTTCAAAAGTTCGTGCCGCATCCCCCAGAAAGCTAAGATGATCAAAATCTTCCATGCAACCCCAACGGTACTTTCACCAACGCCTTTTCTTCTCTCAGCCCCCCTTCGCGCTCCCTTTTTGGATCTTTCTTCTCAAAGGGGGTGGGGACTCCTCCCTCCTCCCAACGCTTAAACGCATGCAGGGGGGCTCCGATTTACGCTTCAAAATAGATCTCCAACTCACGATTCGATGCCACTTCTTCTTTTTATGTTAAGCCATAACGCTGTCTTCACTCCTGGAATTCGGTGGTGCCGCTAGGTCCCATTACGGGCACGCCGCAGCGGGGCCGATTGGGGCGGGGAGAAAGCCTCAATTTCCCGGCTGTCTGCCGGCAAAGAGGCTACTCCCCATGCGCCCCCGGTTCGGAGCCTTTACCTAAGGCTCACTAGGGTCTTTCGCACATGCGAAGACCCCCCCTAACTGCGTGTGGGCTAACCGCCTCCGGGAACGTCCCGAGAAGCGGCCGCCATTCGCGACGCCGAAACCGAAACCAGAAGGTATACTGTTTTTAAAAAGAAACTAAGCTGAATCAAGAGGTTAATACCTTCCAACTCTATAAGACTACTCCTGAGGAAGATTGGTGAAATGAGTGCAAAGACCAGTGTGCTCATCTCAAGGATATGATGACGTTGGATTTTGCTTTGTGAATGTCAGGATTTCCTAACTATATTGTAAGATTAATAGCTTCACAGATTGATGCTCATAGAATTATTAAACGTGTCATTGTGAATTTGATCACAGGGGTTCTTTGTTTGTCGGCATGCATCTGCACACTGTGATCCCTTCTCTGGCTTGCTTGACAGTTCCCCAAAGGTTGCAAATACGATTCCAGCAGCTGCATTGTGTTCTTTTTCTAGGAACTTTTGCCATTAGGCTTAAATGTTGCTGTCCTGTCTTGTGTTATTTGCTGACTGATGGAATGACTTCGTTTTTCCAGATTCAGGCAGCCAGGGCAAGGAGTTGTGTCCCTTCCCTTCCCAAATGACTTGTCTGTTTCCCTGAGATGGACACACACAGACACACACACATTCCTCCTGACTGGCAACTGCCAAGCCAAAGTCCAAACTAGGACTGACCCCTCTCTGACAAGACTGGCATGCCTTTTTAAGACTCTCTTCGGCTGGCACTGACTAGAGAGCAGAGGGTGCAGGCAGGGAGCAGCCTGTCAATCAAACGGTGCTTTACAGTGAGGCATTACCCCCTCATCTCCTGCCTCTCTGCTTTTGATGCACGAAACATCCTGGTTTCGGAGGTCAGTTCGTCACACCCCGTGGCCACCAGCGATGGAGATGGGCTCACTCATGGTGTCCGCTGTTGTGTCCTGGAATCAGAAGGCAGAGCTAGGCGAAATACAGCCAAGCTTCGCTCTCTGAGAACAATAGGGACTAGGTTCCTGAGCTCGCCAGTAGTGAACCAATGGCAGCATTGGCGGGCGATTCAAACCCGCCAATAGGAATATAGGCCGTCCCCCCCTAACTGTATATAGTTGGCCTCCGGCCGTTACTGTGTGTTCTTGTCTTATGTGAAGTACGAATAAACGCGTCTTCTCTTATGTCGTCGTCCGAGTCATGAGGCCCGAAACCCAGTACTTTACAGTGGCGACGAAGGTGGGATTTCAACGCCTTCCATGACTCCATGAGCGACGAAAAGGACACCGCCGAGCATCGCATTGCTGACCCCGAGAGCAGCACCGCACCGCTCGCCGAGCATCGCATCGCTGACCCCGAGAGCAGCACCGCACCGCTCGCCCCGGCGCACGCCTTACCAGACAGAACCATGGCCGCTTCTCATGTAACACTGGAGCACTTCGATCCGTCGCGGCCAGAAACCTGGGACGCATGGGTCGACCAACTCATCAGCTATTTGGAGCTCAACGAAATCCGCCACCCCGACCAGAAACGAGCGATCCTGCTGAACGCCTGCGGCACCCAAACCGTCCGCCTCGCCAAGAGCCTCTTGGTGCCCCGCACGGCCTTGGAGAGCTCGTTTGGGGAGATCCTGGATGTCCTCAACGCTTACTTCAGCCCCCGGCCGACCTTCCTGGCCAAGAGGATGGAGTTCCAGAGGCGAGTCCAGGCCCAAGGGGAATCCATAGCCACCTTCCTGGCCGCGCTAAGGGCGCTCGCGGTGGACTGCGTGTTCCCGAAGGTGGAGGACAACCTGCTGACGCAGTTCGTGTGGGGCCTGGCGGACTCCAAGCTGCGGCGCAAGTTGGTTGGGCACCAGAAGCTCTCCTTGGACGAGGCCCTAGACGCCGCAACAGCCCACGAGGCCGTGGAAGGGGAACGCCCGGCCGCGGCCGCCCATGTGGTCGGAAGGAGTCCAAGCCCCGGGAATGTGGACACGGAAGAGGTCTTCGCCCTCAGACCTCAACAACGCCGGCCGGCGCCGTTCCAGCAGGCCAACAGAGAGCCAGCCAAGCCTTCCGGCAACCGGGTCGTCTGTGCCAGCTGCGGGGAAGGCCACGCAAGGAAATCCTGCAAGTTCCGGGATGCTGTCTGTCACGGGTGCGGAAAGCAGGGACACCTCGCACGGGTCTGCCGATCCAAGGGCCCCCGGAATTCGAGATCGTCGGCCCCACCGCATCGCGCATCGTCCACCGCCTACGAGACGACGGAAGAGGTCGCCGAGTTGAACCACCTCACCGACCAACCGCTGCAGGTACTTCGCCTCCCCAACCCCAACCTCTCCTCCACCCCGAAGATCCAAGTAACCGTGCGGATCGAGGGGTCCCCTGCTGCATGGAGGTGGACTCGGGATCGGCGGCGTCCATCATTTCCATGGACACTTTAAAAAGACTTTGCCCGTCAGAGGGACCCCTCTACGTCCATCGCCACTAAGCTTGGTGGACTTTCAAAAGAACCCTGTCCCCATCCGGGGAGTCGGCACTTTCCGAGTGCAATACCGAGACTTTGAGGGGAACTTGGACTTGGTGGTGGTGGAGGGAAATCTTGTGAGTCTCCTGGGGCGGGCATGGTTTGAGGCCCTAGGCATCACAATTGGGGGAGTGAATAAGTGTGGGATGCGCGACTGGGGGCGGTGTGCAAGGAATTCCCCGAGGTCTTTGACGGGAAACTGGGGTGTTATAAAGGGCCCCCGGTGTCGCTCCACTTAGACCCCACAGTGACGCCCATCCAACGGCGCTTCCGCACCGTGCCCCTGGCCCTCCGCCCTAAAATAGAGGCCGAACTGGACCGGCTAGTGGCCCAGGGAGTCCTAGAGCCTGTCCCGAACGCTCGATGGGAGACCCCGATTGTGACACCCGTTAAGCCAAACGGGGAAATCCGCATCTGCGCGGATTATAAGTGCACCATTAACCAGGCACTTCAGGCGCACGCATACCCCGTACCCGTGGTCAGCCACGTCTTAGCAACACTGGCGGGGGCGCGCATATTTGGAAAGCTGGATCTCGCGCAGGCGTACCAGCAACTCCCGGTGGATGCAGCCACGGCCGAGGCGCAAACCATTGTAACCCACCGGGGCGCCTTCAGGGTGAAGCGGCTGCAGTTCGGGGTCAGTGTGGCCCCAGGGATCTTCCAAAATCTCATGGACGACTTGTTAAAAGGGATCCCTGGAGTGACGCCGTTCTTCGACGACGTCCTCATCGCCGCGACTACCCCGGAAAGCTTCGCCGCCCGCCTCCGAACGGTACTGGGACGCTTCCAAGCCGCGGGGCTGAAAGTGAAGCGGGAAAAGTGCCTCCTCGGGGTGCCGGAGGTGGAGTTCTTGGGGTACCGGGTAGACGCAACAGGCCTGCATCCGGCGAGGGACAAGGTGAAGGCCATCGTGGAGGCCCCCGCCCCGAAGTCCAAGGCGGAGCTCCAGGCGTTCTTAGGCCTCCTGAACTTTTACCACGCCTTTCTCCCCCACAAAGCCGCCGTGGCCGAACCCCTGCACAGGCTGCTGGATAAGGCGACACCTTGGGCATGGGGAGCGAGGGAGGCGGCGGCGTTTCGGGGGTTAAAGTACTCTTGATTTCTAACGCGGTGCTCGCCCACTTTGATGAAAAGCTCCCGGTAATCCTTGCGTACGACGCATCACCGTATGGGGTCGGGGCAGTCTTGGCACACAAGCTACCGGATGGAAGGGAAGTCCCGGTGGCTTATTACTCCCGCACGCTGTCCCCCGCGGAGCGGAACTATGCACAAATCGACCGGGAGGGCTTGGCACTGGTGGCGGGGGTTAAAAAGTTTCACAACTTTGTGTACGGGCGGCCCTTCACGCTCGTAATCAATCATAAGCCGCTCCTGGGACTGTTCGCGGCGGACAAACAAACGCCGCAGGTATTGTCGCCCCGGGTGTTGCGCTGGTCCTTGTTTTTAGCGGGCTACCAGTACCAGTTGGAGCATCGGCCGGGCAAGGCGCTGGGTCATGCCGACGCCTTGAGCCGCCTGCCGCTGCCGCATACAGGGGAAGATCCGGCCCCGGCTCCCGCAGTCTTGCTAATGGAGGAGCTGCCAAACCCCCCTTCAGGCAGCAGACGTGGCCGCCCGCACGTCCCGAGATCCCATTCTCTCCCGGGTCCTAAACTGGGTGGTGAGGGGATGGCCAGTGGAACCGACAGGGCCAGAGTTCACGGCATACAAAGCCAGGCGGGAAGAGTTATCCGCCTTAAAAGGGTGCTTGTTATGGGGGGACAGGGTGGTCATCCCGGGGCCCATGAGACAAGGGGTTCTAGAAACGCTACATGAGGCCCACCCCGGCATTGTACGCATGAAAGCTCTGGCAAGGAGCTACGTGTGGTGGCCCGGGATGGACGCCGAAATAGAAACCTGGCTCCGAGGGTGCACACGGTGTCAGGAAGTCCGCCCCAATCCCCGAGAGCGCCAACCCAAAGTTGGGAGTCTACCCACAAGCCGTGGTCACGCCTACACATAGATTTTGCGGGGCCGTTTCAGGGGCTCCAGTTCATGGTGACGGTAGACTCCTACTCGAAATGGGTGGAAATAAGCCCAGTGTCTACCACCTCTGCCAAAGCGGCAATAAGGGCCCTGCGGAAAATATTCGCGACGCACGGGTTACCAGACACAATCGTGTCGGACAACGGGGCAGCGTTCACATCTGCTGAGTTTCAAGCGTTCCTCGAAAGGAACCTAATCAGGCACATACGATCAGCGCCCTTCCACCCGGCAACCAATGGACAGGCGGAGAGAACGGTACGCACCGCCAAAGAAGCCCTGAGCCGCATAACGGAGGGGGACTGGGAGTTCCGGCTGGCCCGCTTTCTTCTTACATACCGCACCACCCCAAACCCCATCTCCGGGCGTTGCCCCGCAGAACTATTAATGGGCCGCCGCCCTACCACTTTATTAGACAGACTCCACCCGGACCGAGCCCCAGAGAGAAAGCTGGTCGAGAACCGGGAGGCGCCCCAAGCTTCCTCCCGGGGGAACCTGTCTACTTCCGGAACTACGGGGCGGGGCCTCAGTGGGTGGCCGGGCGCATCCTAAAACCCACCGGGCCAGTGTCATACGAAGTCCTAACAGATGGGGACCGGGTCCTCCATAAACACGTCGACCAGCTCCGGAGGCGGCAAGACCCCGACACAGAGATCCAGTTACCGGGAAATGCCGCGGCCGCCCCAGCATCCGATCGACCGCAAGCACCGACAGTGGAGCCAGCGCCGGAAAGTCCACGGAATCCGGAGGGGGCCCCGGTGACAGCTGAACCGCCGCCGCCGCTGCCGCCGCCGTTACAGCCGCCACCGTCACCGCCTCGGCTACTACCAGAGATCCAGGCTCCTTGTGCTGGCGGACCACCCGATAGGGGCCCCGCCAGTCCGGTACCGGCCCCCCGACGTTCGCTAAGAGAACGGAGGGCACCAACATACTTAAAAGACTACGTCACCTGATAGGAGACGAACTATGGGGGGAGGGGTGTTGTGTCCTGGGATCAGAAGGCAGAGCTAGGCGAAATACAGCCAAGCTTCGCTCTCTGAGAACAATAGGGACTAGGTTCCTGAGCTCGCCAGTAGTGAACCAATGGCAGCATTGGCGGGCGATTCAAACCCGCCAATAGGAATATAGGCCGTCCCCCCCTAACTGTATATAGTTGGCCTCCGGCCGTTACTGTGTGTTCTTGTCTTATGTGAAGTACGAATAAACGCGTCTTCTCTTATGTCGTCGTCCGAGTCATGAACGGATGCCAGAACAGCCGTGATTTGTTTGCAAAGAATGACCCCAATATGTGGCTGCCCGTAGTCCGGCCGCGTTAGCTTGTCCTGCCTAACTCTCGTTTCTTTGGTTCTGCCTAGGTTTGAGAAGGGGAGGATCTACACCTACATCGGAGAGGTGGTGGTCTCCGTCAACCCCTACAGGCAGATGGAACTCTATGGCAAGGACACGATCGAACAGTACCGGGGCCGAGAGCTGTACGAGAGGCCGCCACATCTCTATGCCGTGGCTGATGCGGCCTACAAGGCTATGAAGCGGAGGGCCAAAGACACCTGCATTGTCATCTCAGGTATGGGATGGGCCCGGACTTCTTTTCCCTGGTCCCGTTAGCAGCTTGGCTTGTATCACATGCTTTTAAACTTGCCCCTCTTTTAGGTGGGTTTAGAGGTCACGCTAGAAAGAGATTCTGCAAGGAACGGTCCCAGACCTCACTTTGGGCTTAATTTGTGTGCGGTATCAATCGATCAATCTAATTTATTACAGCAAGAGCCAGCAAAACAGTACAATCCTGATATAAAAGAGATTAAAACAATAGTAACATAGCAATAGTATACACTGCAGACTTAGCCAACCTGAAAAATCAGCAGTGGCTGAACATAGCCTAACCCAAACAGGACACAGCATTTGGTTCCAAGACACTGAAAGGCTGGACAACACTTCCAATCACCATGTCAGATTACACAGGGAAGCCATTGAACTTCATAAACATAAACACAATCTCAACAGGAAAGAAGAGAGTTTAACATGGTTTCCTGTCCTGAAAAACACAAAATGCTCTACAGCTGACAATAGCACTACAGATAAGATTAGAGTTTCAATAGCCATTCCACACACAAAAGAACCTCCTCAGGAAACAATCCATAGACAAAAGAACCTCCTCAGGAAAGCTCCTCCATTAGCAGGTTCATAGCCTGGGGAACTCCTACAAGATAATGACTCAGCCTTACCCCACCTTCCAGGGTAGATATAAATTACCTGCCTGCCATTTTTCTGCTCACCTTGACACACAGAGTACTCCATCTTTCTGTGTCATACCTCTGAGGATGCCAGTTGCAGCTACTGGCAAAATGTAGGTCCTACAATGCCAAGACCACGGCTACACAACCTGGGAAAATCTACAGCAACTAATGTTTATAATTAATTGTTGCTGTCTTTTCTGTTCAGTCACGGTTTTGTTTCTTTATTGCTGTCTCGTCCGTGACTTTTCCTTTTGTTTTGGGTACCTCCAGGCAGGGCCTGGAACTCTCCCATAATTACAACTGATCTTCAGACTGCGCACATCAGTTCCCCGGGAGAAAATGGCTGCTTTGGAGGGTGGAATTTATGGCATCAGGCCCTTCCCCTCCCCTAACCCCGCCCTCCCCAGGCCCCACCCCCTACATCTCCAGGAATCTCCTGACTTGGGGATGGCAAACCCTATTCAGGGACCTAGCTAAACTTGCTTTTTTTTTATTAACAGTTTATTGAAAATCAACCAATAACAATATAGGTACATTAGAATAGTACAGAGTAGTAGAAATACAATTCACAATCCAAAACAACGATAAAATATATGAACATTACATTCAATCCACAGTCAATATTCATTAATGCTTAACTATTAGTTGCTGTAGATTTTCTGGGTTGTGTGGCCGTGGTCTTGGCATTGTAGGACCTGACGTTTCGCCAGCAGCTGTGACTAGCATCCTCAGAGATATAACACAGAAAGATGGAGGACTCTCTGTGTCAAAGTGAGGAGAAGAAAAATGGTAGGCAGGTAATTTATATCTACTTAGGAAGGTGGGGTAGGGCTGAGTCATTATCTTGTAGTAGTTATCTTTATACCCCACCTTCCAGGGTAGATATAAATTACCTGCCTACCATTTTCCTGCTCACCTTGACACAGAGAGTACTCCATCTTTCTGTGTTATACCTCTGAGGATGCCAGTCGCAGCTGCTGGCGAAACGTCAGGTCCTACAATGCCAAGGCCACGGCCACACAGCCCGGAAAATCTACAGCAACTAATGAACTCTGGCTGTGAAAGGCTTCGGCAACATATTTAACTATCGTTGAGGGGAAGCTTAAATCAAAAGAATCAAACCTTCAGATCCCTCATAACCCAAGATCAATAACTAGTTGAGGAATTTCATTTTGAGAAGATAAGTATTCAGGTATAGGAAACCAGATAGTGGAGAAGTATGAGTTGTTGAGAGGGCCTAAGTATTGTGTCCAGATTATCTGTGAGTTTCGCCGTGACGCAGAAGTTCCATACCTTCTGGTGCCATTGTGCGAGGGAGGGAGGAGGCTGTGTTGGTTTCCATGTCGGTGCTATAGTGTTTCTGGCTGCATAGAGAAGTAAAGACATTCTTTCCTTTTCCTTAATGGAATGAGAACCTGTCAAAGGATTCCAGTCACTCAAAAGCAAGTGTTCCGGTGTGGTAGTAAGATGGATGTTCGTAATGGATTTAATTTGTGTGAGTACAGGTGCCCAGAAAGGGGCAACCTTAGGGCAGGAGATCCAACAGTGTGAGTAAATTCCCGGGCTGCACAGCCACAATCCTTGTTCCCTATGGCTTTGTCAGAGTCCTTAATTAGTCAGCAAAATACCAGGCCTTGTTCATTGAAGCAAGAATAGTATTTATTTTAAGCTGCAAGATTAGGTTACTGAAACAGAAGCATTGTTAAGAATACTAACCCCCTCCTCCGCCAATAGAAGCTTAGCGCGCGCGCGGGAACTACAGACAGCGCTAATTAAGGCAGTTCCCGCCGCCCCAACTTTCCCAGCCTAGCGGTTGCTTTCGAAAGCGATATGAAGCTAACAGCCTGGCTTTCTCAAGGTCGTTGTCTTTGGGTAAGATATGAACGCCCAGGCAGTCTAGGCAGCTCCCCACATTCCATTCGAACAGTCCAGGTGCATAAATCAGCACCACACAGTCCCATCCACCCTCCCTTCACGAAACAATCCCATCCGCCCTCCCTTCTCCATCCATCATGGCAGGGCTACCTGACAGGCTTGGTATGTCAAAGGCCTCTGTAGATCCCTTGCCGAGAGAGCTCTATGGATGGCTGGAATGAGACCTTTATTCGACTGGGATGCATTCGGGATGAGGCGTTTAAAGTCTGTAACGGGCTGTTGCAAAATGTGTGGAAGGTTTATAGAAGAGCTTAAGTGTGATAACCGAAAGTATTGTATCCGCTGAACGGCGATTCCTAATTTTGATTCTAGAGCAGTCCTTTTGTGCAAGGGTTGGAACACCTTCTCTATGAAGAAAGGTTAAAACGCTTGGGGCTCTTCAGCTTGGAGAAACGATGGCTGAGGGGTGACACGATCGAGGTTTATAAGATTATGAATGGGATTGAGCAAGTTGAGAAAGAAGTACTATTCTCCCTTTCTCACAGTACAAGAACTCGTGGGCACTCCATGAAATTGCTGAGCAGTCGGGTTAGAACAGATAAAAGGAAGTCCTTCTTCACCCAAAGAGTGATTAACACATGGAATTCACTGCCACAGAAGGTGGTGGCAGCTACAAGCATGGACAGTTTCAAGAGGGAATTAGATAAACATCTGGAGCAGAAGTCCATCAGTGGCTATTAGCCACAGGGTATAGATGGGAACTCTCAGTCTGGGGCAGGTGATGCACTCTATTCTTGGTGCTGGAGGGGGCAGCAGTGGGGGGGGCTTCTAGTGTCCTGGCCCCACTGCTGGACCTCCTGATAGCACGTGGTATTTTTGGCCGCTGTGTGACAGAGTGTTGGACTAGATGGGCCACTGGCTAATTATTATTATGCTAATTATTATGCTAATGAGTTCCTGCTGGACTTTTTCTACAAAAAAAGCCCTGCGTGCGACAATCGTTTGGGAACAAAGATCTTGGAGTGTATTAACCCCAGGATCTTTCCATACGTCAAAGGAGGGATTCCTGTACGCTGGTAGCTAAACTTGCTTTTGACCCCAGTGGCCCTCAACGGCCCAGTCAGTTAGAGCCAATCCACCCCAACATATGCTAAACCGGTCTCTCTGTTGGAAGGACTTCTCCCCCTGGCCTGACCTGTCTCAACACTTTGACCTGCCTTTCAGGAGAGAGCGGCGCAGGGAAGACGGAAGCCAGCAAGTATATCATGCAGTATATTGCCGCCATTACAAACCCCACCCAGAGAGCAGAGGTGGAAAGGTAAGGGGCTCCAGAGACCACCCTTTTCAGCTGCCTCCGTAGCGACTAGGAATGGCGATGTGACCTTGAGTCAGAGCTTGTGGCTGACCCAAGGTCACATCAGCAGCTGCAAGTGGAGGACTGGGGGAATCAAACCTGGTTCTCCCGGATTAGAGTCCTCGCACTTGACCACGACACCAAACTGCACTAGTGTGCAGGCAATTGTTGCTCTTGCCCATTTGCAAGGGTGGCACCACCAGGAGGCTTAGTTGAGTGAAGCTGTGCAGCAGAGCAAAACAGGAGGGGCCGTCTTCCAGATATGGAGGGTCAAAGGCCAAGAAGGGCTTTGTATATGAAGACAAGAAGAAGAGACTGGAGTCATACCCCTTGCCCTTCACTCAGAATCTCAGAGCGGCTTGCAAACCCCTTCCCCTCCCCACAACAGCAGGCCCGAAGTCAGGAATTTCTAAGTCAGGGGCCATTTTAATTCTTCGGGGGGTACCGAGGCACTGGCTAACTCAGTTAAACGTGACTCACACACTTCAGCCAGCCCCAGAGCAAGGTGTGGGGCAGGGGAAAGGCAAGAAGCGGCGGTTCATGGTGGCTGCCGCATCTTGCCAGAGAGCGGGGGGGGGGCTGGGCTAAAAGGAAGTCAGGGGGCCTTGGCAGGAAGTCAGGGGGCCAGGCCCCCAAATGCCCCGCCGTAGCTACGGGCCTGCACAACAGGCAGGTGGGGCTGAGAGAGCTCTTTCGAGGACTGCTCTTGAGAGAACAGCTCTGAGAGAACTTGTGGCTGACCCAAGGTCCCTCCAGCAGCTGCAAGTGGAGGAGTGGGGGAACCAAACCCGGTTGTCCCAGATTAGAGTCCGCGCTCTTAACACACTACACCAAACTGGCTCCAGTACCTTGAACTAAATGCAGGCCCAAGTACCGCTTTGCAAAGAGCCGGAGGGGGTGCCTGTGTCTAAAACCTTTGTCTCTCCTCAGGGTAAAGAACGTCTTGCTCAAGTCCAACTGTGTCCTGGAGGCCTTCGGCAACGCCAAGACTAACCGCAACGACAACTCCAGCCGCTTTGGGAAATACATGGACATCAACTTTGACTTCAAGGGGGACCCGACTGGGGGCCACATAAACAATTACCTCCTGGAGAAGGTACCGAGGGGCACAAGGGGGGGGCCACAGTGGGCAGGCCTCAGTGTTCCCTCTAAGCTGAGTGAGTGTGAACTAGTTCACAGGTTTTTTAGCCTCCAGCTCACAGATTTTTGTCTTGGCTCAGGAAGGGATGGCTCCAGAGCAAACTAATTTATGCAGTAGCCAAATGGCTCACTCACAACTTTAATGCCAGTAGCTCACAAAGTAGAATTTTTGCTCACAGGACTCAGCGGCTTAGAGGGAGCATTGGCAGGCCTTCGAACTTCTTGGCGAGCTCGTGCCCGGGAGGGCCTCCGAGCGCCCGGGAACCAGCTGAGGCAAGCCCCATCTGGCTTGAATCTCTTCTGAAATGCTACTAGAATGATAAAAGGGTTGGAACACTTTCCCTATGAAGAAAGGTTAAAACGCTTGGGGCTCTTCAGTTTGGAGAAACGACGGCTGAGGGGTGACATGATTGAGGTTTATAAGATTATGCATGGGATAGAGCAGGTCGAGAAAGAGGTACCTTTCTCCCTTTCTCACAATACGAGAACTCATGGGCACTCAATGAAATTGCTGAGCAGTCGGGTTAGAACAGATAAAAGTACTTCTTCACCCAAAGAGTGATTAACATCTGGAATTCACTGCCACAGGAGGTGGTGGCAGCTACAAGCATGGACAGCTTCAAGATGGAATTAGAGAGCAGAGGTCCATCAGTGGCTATTAGCCACAAGGTATAGATAGGAGCTCTCGGTCTGGAGCAGGTGATGCTCTGTATTCTTCGAGCTGGGTGGGGCAGCAGTGGGAGGGCTTCTGGTGTCCTGGCCCCACTGCTGGACATCCTGATGGCACCTGGTATATTTTGGCTGCTGTGTGACAGAGTGTTGGACTAGATGGGCCGTTGGCCTGATCCAACATTGGCTTCTCTTATGTTCTTATGTTCTTAAGGCAGGTTTAGGAGTTCACAGTTGCAAAGCTGTAGATTGGCAACTGATAGTTTTTGCAAATGGGCGTTCAGTAGCATCTTTTCAATCATTTGCACTGCGGAGCGTGAAGTAGTTCTTATATTTATTTTTGTCGTATTGTTTCGACTTTGAGAGCAGGTCTCCAAAGAGATGGCATATAAATTTTTCAGATAAATAATAGCCATGGTGCCTGTCTTGTAGAATTCCATTCCTCCCCTCCCCCCAACTTTGGACAAACTGCTGCAATTCTCTGGGTTTTGTTCCCTACAGTCCCGCATTCTCCAACAGCAGCCGGGGGAGAGGAACTTTCACGCCTTCTATCAGGTAGGTTGACCTCCAGAAGCTACAGAGCCATCGCCTTTCCTTTCAGATCCTGGTTTGGGTGGTTTTTAGAGCTGGCTCAACAGGTTTGGTATAGTGGTTTGGTGTAGTGCTTAAGTGCACAGACTCTAATCTGGGAGGACTGAGTTTGATTCCCCACTCCTCCCTCTAGCACCTGGCTGGATGACCTTGGGTAAGCCATAGTTCTCTCAGAGCTTTTCTTGAAAAAGAGCCATTTATGTCAGAGCTCTCTCAGCCCCCACCTACCTCACAGGGCATCTGTTGTGGGGAGGGGAAGGGAGAGGAGTTTGTAGCCGCTCTGAGACTCTGAGTGAAGGGCAGGGTATAAATCCAGGGGTGGGTTAAGGCTCATCCTAAGCACTGACCAATCTTGGTGCCCCCCCTCCTTTCCACATGGACCCAGTCCATTTTAGTTGTTGGCCTGTCTGACCAGATATACAATGCAGGTTGCAGCAATACAAAAACGTATTCATAGGATAACACAATATACTGTACAAACTAAGCCAAGCTTTGGCTGCATAAAGTTCTACAAAAACACAATACAACATCTATTTTAATATTTCACGTTAAATGGATCAAGGTTCCAATATTCATGGACCTGAAAGGCATTTTTCTACCTTTTTCCACCCTTTTTCCCAACTTTGTGGTGCCCCCTTTGGCCCTGATGCCCTAAGGCACGTGCTCAGTCTGCTTCATGGTGAATCTAAAGGTAAAGGTGAAGGTTCCCTTGCTCGAAAGCCAGTCGGATCCGACTCTAGGGTTGCGGTGCTCATCTCCGTTTCAAAGCCGAAGAGCCAGCGCTGTCCGAAGACGTTTCCGTGGTCATGTGGCCGGCATGACTAAACACCAAGGCGCACGGAACGCTGTTCCCTTCCCACCGAAGTGGTACCTATTTATCTACTTGCAATTTCTTGCTTTCGAACTGCTAGGTTGGCAGGAGCTGGAACTAGAGACAGGAGCTCACCCCGTCATGCGGCAGTCTCGGGTCTCGAACTGCTGAACTACTGACCTTCCACAGCCTGCAGTTCAGCGTCTTAACCACCTGAGCCACCGCAGCTCCTATGGTGGATCTGCCACTGTATAAATCCAATTCTCTTCTTCCTCTCTTCTTCAGGTAGGCAGATTAGCTAGATGTGCTTGCCCTCCAGATCCATTTGGACAGCAAAGTCCGACAGTTAGCAGAGCTGTGCAGACCGGAAAAGGGCTGGGTGGGTTCTCTTCACCTTTGTTTGGGCTCTAATAAGCCCTCCTCGGCTCTCTGCATTGTTATCAGGAGCTGCATATGCCGCCGACCATCTTAAAATCCCTGGCACAGCAGCCATGGGAAATGCAAACGCAAATCAAGATGCTATCAGAGGATTATGTGAGGGGGTTCAGCTCTATGGCAGAGCATCTCCTTGGCTTGTAGGGGGTCCCCAGTTCAATCCCCAGTTAAAAACATCACAGGTGTGGAGAAAGACCTTTCTCCGTCCGAGACGGTGCAGGGTGGCTGCCTGTCAGAGCAGAGAGAGTCCCAAGATCGATAGTGCCAGTTTGGTGTAGTGGTTAGGAGCGCGGACTCTAATCTGGGAGAAACGAGTTTGATTCCCCGCTCCTCCACATGCAGCTGCTGGTGTGACCTTGGGTCAGTCACAAGTTCTCTCGGAGCTGTTCTCTCATGAGGAGTTCTTGAGAGAGTTCTCTCAGCCCCACCTACCTCGCAGGGTGTCTGTTGTGGGGAGGGGAAGGGAAAGGAGTTTGTAAGCCGCTCTGAGACTCCTTCAGGTAGTGAAGGGAGGGGTATAAATCCAATTTCTTCTTTCAAGCCCAGTGTTTTCATTGTTGCTTTTTTAACAAAATGTTTTTCTTTTTGTTGGTTTTAACGCTTTTTAAATTGGGATTTTTAAAAAAATGTATTTTTTTAATTTGTTAGCTGGCTTGGTGGCCTTTACGAGGGCAGAAAAGCAGGGTATACATTTTGTAAAATAAAAATGGTAAAATAAAAATTTCTTTCATGGGGGAGGAACCCATCATGTGAGCCCCTGACTGCAGTCCAAAGTGGTATTGCCCGGGGGCAGGTTTATCACTTTGGAGAGAAGAAAACCCACGCTATGAACATCCGTTATATTCTCAGTCATCTAGAGAACCAGAAACCGGCTAGTGCATTTCCCTTTCCAAAACAACAGCTGTATTTTTGGTATGGTACCTGATTTCAGGCCCATACTATGTGACCAACAAGCTCACAGCATAGAAGGCTTCTTCCACAGATGCCGCTGTCAGAATAAAAAAACCCAGGGGTCTTTGGCAATGCTCCCTCTAAGCCGTAGAGCCTCGTGAGCAAAAAATCCTACTTTGTGAGCTGCCAGCATTGAAGTTATGAGCGAGCAATTTGGCTGCTGCATAAAATCAGTGTACTCTGGAGCCACATTCTTCCCGAGCTGAGACAAAAATGTGTGAGCCGGAGGCAAAGAATCTGTGGGCTAGCTCACACTAACTCAGCTTAGAGGGAACACTGGATACCTTGAAGACTCACAACATTTCATTCCAGGCAGCAGTTCTTGTGGGTTAGAGGGGGGCTCCCTTTGTCAAATGCAGCTCGTCCCTCTTCCTTGACATCTGGCAAAAGTCTACAATTCCGCGTATCCAACAAGATCTAATTCTCAGTCGCATCGATGCGGCACGGACATGCGTTGCCGCAAAGTGGGAAGCAAAACAAACACCCACGATAGAGAACTGGCTATCAAAAACCTGGGGCATCTTTATAGTGGGAAAGATCACAGAAAATATAAAACATACAGACGACACGGCGCAGCGACACAGCGCACTCATGAAATGGGAGCCATTTGTAGAGTTTGTGACAGCATCCGACATCCAGCCACACCACCCGATCTACCTTAACTTAATTTGCACATAAGAAAACATACAGCCGCCAAAAGGACGCAAACCAGTCAAATAAAATCAGCTAATATATAAAAGATATCAAACACGAGCTTAGAGTTCACATGGAAACTAACAACGTCATATAGTACCTAATGCCGTAGCTACGAAAACAGCGATACTTTATGTACAACAAATGGACTTAATTTGCATGTAAGCGGCACTGTTATTGCTTTATTCTTGTGTATTTTTGAAACACCCATAAAAAGTCTTTGGCCCAAAAAATAAATAAAATGCAGCTCGTCGGATGAAGTGGACCCTAATCGACAAAACTTTCTTCAGGGATAAAAAGTTCTTTCGGTGCCACCAAGACTTCTTTTATCTTTGCTGCAGCAGATTAAGACAGCTCCTCTCCAAGGGCTGCCATCCTCCAGGCGTGGCCTGGAGATCGGCTGGAATTACGGCTCACCTCCAGGCCACAGAGATCAGTTCCCTTGGAAAAAACGGCTACTTTGAAGAGTGGACTGTATGGTATTATACCCCATGGAGAGGTCCTTCCCCAAACCGTGCCCTCCTCCGGGTCCACCCTTGAAATCTACAGGAATTCCCCAACCCAGAGTTGGCAACCCTACGCCCTTCCTCTGAAATCACTTTCAAAACACCTCCTGTCAGACTCCTGCCGCAATCAGACCCAACAACTCTCTTTTTCAGAAGTGTAGTTTATTGGTACAGTATTGGCAGAACATCTACATCTCAGGATCTGTGTTAAGACTAAGGGAAAAGGCACGGGGATGTGGGATATACTGGGTCCGAAGGGGCACCTCGATGGTGCGTAGCCAATCAACGCTGTATTCTTGGTACTTGGGGGGGGGGCAACAGTGGGAGGGCTTCCGGTGTCCTGGCCCCACTGCTGGACCTCCTCATGGCCCCTGGTATTTTTGGCCACTGTGTGACACAGAGTGTTGGACTGGATGGGCCACTGGCCTGATCCAACATTGGCTTCTCTTATGTTCTTATATGGAGCAGAGGTCCATCAGTGGCTATTAGCCACAAGGTATATAGACAGGAACTCTAGGTCTGGGGCAAGTGATGCTCTGTATTCTCGGTGCTTGGGGGGGTGGGGGCAACAGTGGGAGGGCTTCTAATGTCCTGGCCCCACTGCTGGACCTCCTGAGGGCCCCCGGTATTTTTGGCCACTGTGTGACACAGAGTGTTGGACTGGATGGGCCACTGGCCTAATCCAACATTGGCTTCTCTTATGTTCTTATATGGAGCAGAGGTCCATCAGTGGCTATTAGCCACAAGGTATATAGACAGGAACTCTAGGTCTGGGGCAAGTGATGCTCTGTATTCTCGGTGCTTGGGGGGGTGGGGGCAACAGTGGGAGGGCTTCTAATGTCCTGGCCCCACTGCTGGACCTCCTGAGGGCCCCCGGTATTTTTGGCCACTGTGTGACACAGAGTGTTGGACTGGATGGGCCACTGGCCTGATCCAACATTGGCTTCTCTTATGTTCTTATATGGAGCAGAGGTCCATCAGTGGCTATTAGCCACAAGGTATATAGACAGGAACTCTAGGTCTGGGGCAAGTGATGCTCTGTATTCTCGGTGCTTGGGGGGGTGGGGGCAACAGTGGGAGGGCTTCTAATGTCCTGGCCCCACTGCTGGACCTCCTGAGGGCCCCCGGTATTTTTGGCCCCTGTGTGACACAGAGTGTTGGACTGGAGGGGCCACTGGCCTGATCCAACATTGGCTTCTCCTATGTTCTTAATAGCCCGCCAGGACTAACGGCCCAGAGGGCGGAATGGTTCCCAGGGGAATGCATTACAGCCAGGCACTCAAGGTCAAGCATATAAAACATATAGGTAACCGAGCATTGTCAGGCAGGGTCTCCCCCCCCCCACCAAAATGGCAGCTAACTGACACCTCCCAGAGCTCGGGTTGGAAGGCCTCGTGTGCCCGCTAACAAGGACATGCTTGTTTCCCACAGTTGCTCCTTGGGGCGTCGGACGCTTCGTTGGACGCGCTCCACCTCAGCCGAGATCCCAAAGCCTACAGGTTCACGAAAGAGGGAGCCAGCGACAATGTGAGTTTACATGGCTTGGACAAAACAAGAAAGGTTCCTGCTCTCCTCCAGCTTTCCCCAGGCCAGTCTAATCACCTGGAAGTATTATACCTCCTGACCTGGGCTTGCTCAGACCTTCTTTAATGTGGGTTGGGACCACCAAGTCACCTGCAATCCTGCACTGCGTGAGAGCCTAAAGACAGAAAGCCAAACTAGAATCACACACACAGAGCTTGTTAACTGGCATGAGAAATTGAAAACCACCCTGATACTTTCGGGATGGGGGTCACTCTTTCCCAAGGGTTTCCAACATGGTGCCCACGGGCACCACAGTGCCTCCAATTCTGGCCCCTCACCCAGGGTTTTTAGAAAGTGGGCAGGGGCAGACGGGGCTTTTCCCCAGCAAGGTGTCCAGGCCTGTAGCCAGGATTTTGTCATTCAGGGGGCCTTTAAACAAGTCAGGGGGCGCTGATGTCACAAAATAAAAAATAAAATAAAAATCAAATTTAAAAAAACTCACTTTTGCAGCATTTGCACTCTGCTTGCCTGCGTGGGGAAGCAAGCCACGCTTGGGGGCCCAGAGAGTTGGGAGAACTCCAGGTGGCCCAGAGACCCAGGAGGCCTGGATGGAAGTCAGGGGGCCGTGGCAGGAAGTCAGGGGGCCAGGCCCCGAAATGCCCCAGTGTAGCTACAGGCCTGAAGGTGTCTGATTTTTTAAAAAAAATGTTGCTTTGGCAGCAACTACCACAACAGAACCAGGATCCTGCCTCACTCTGTGAGGGAAAGCTGCAGCGGCCATTTTGTGGCTGGCTTCTGTCAGCCATGGCGGCCATTTTGTGGCTGGCTTCTGTCAGCCACAGCGGCCATTTTGTGACTGGCTTCTGTCAGCCACAGCGGCCATTTTGTGGCTGGCTTCTGTCAGCCACGGCGGCCATTTTGTGGCTGGCTTCTGTCAGCCACGGCGGCCATTTTGTGGCTGGCTTCTGTCAGCCACGGCGGCCATTTTGTGGCTGGCTTCTGTCAGCCACGGCGGCCATTTTGTGGCTGGCTTCTGTCAGCCACGGCGGCCATTTTGTGGCTGGCTTCTGTCAGCCACGGTGGCCATTTTGTGGCTGGCTTCTGTCAGCCACGGCAGCCGTTTTGTGGCAGCCATTTTGTGGCTGCGATCTCCACGTGGTGCCGGTATTCTAAAGCTGCCCACAGACTCAAAAAGGTTGGGGGGCCCCTGCTCTGCCCCTTGGCATCTCAGACATCTCAAAAGAGACGTTAGACTCGTGCGTTTCTTCCGTTATTAATTCCGATAATTTTGAAAATGGGATGTTTGTAATTATTGTAACTGTAATATGAAAACTAAGCGGCCTGGGGCTAGCCCATGTGGTTTAAACGGTGTAATAGACATTAGCCTTTCTTTCTTGCGTTCTCTCTCTCTCTCCGTAGTGCTTGGGCAGTGACCAGGCCAACCACAAAGCCGTCCGAGATGCCATGAAGGTGATTGGCTTCAGCCCGGAAGAGATGGACTCCGTCTACAAGATCTTGGCCGCCATCTTGCACTTGGTAAAAACAACAACCACTTGTGCATGTGGGGGTAGGGGGAGGGCGGCATTGAACCCAGGACCTTCTGTGTGCCAAGCAGATGACTTCACGACTTTTACCTGCTGCTGCACACCAATGCTCTTCTCTCCTTGGCTTTCCAAGAGCAACTAGAATGATCAAAGGGTTGGAACACCTTCCCTATGAAGAAAGGTTAAAATGCTTGGGGCTCTTCAGCTTGGAGAAACGACGGCTGAGGGGTGACAAGATCGAGGTTTATAAGATTATGAATGGGATTGAGCAGGTTGAGAAAGAAGTACTTTTCTCCCTTCCTCACAATACGAGAACTCGTGGGCACTCCATGAAATTGCTGAGCAGTCGGGTTAGAACAGATAAAAGGAAATACTTCTTCACCCAAAGAGTGATTAACACATGGAATTCACTGCCACAGGAGGTGGCGGCAGCTACAAGCATGGACAGTTTCAAGAGGGAATTGGATAAACATATGGAGCAGAAGTCCACCAGTGGCTATGAGCCACAGGGTATAGAATGAGAACTCCCAGTCTGGGGCAGGTGCTGCACTCTATTCTTGGTGCTGGAGGGGGCAGCAGTGGGAGGGCTTCTGGTGCCCTGGCCCCACTGCTGGACCTCCTGATGGCACCTGGTATATTTTGGCCGCTGTGTGACAGAGTGTTGGACTGGATGGGCCATTGGCCTGATTCCAAATTGGCTTCTCTTATGTTCTTATGTTTCCCAGGGCAACGTTCGCTTCGTCCCCGCAGAGGATGCCATCAAGATTGAGAACGAGGAGCTGGTTTCCTGCCTGGCGGAGCTGACCTCCACGGAACCAGAGTGTCTCTTGAACACGCTCCTGCACCGGACGGTGGCCGCCGGGGGTGGGGAGGTGATCCGGAAAGCTCACAGCAGCAACGAGGCCAGCTACGCGAGGGATGCCTGCGCCAAGGTAACCGTTCTTCTGTTCCAGGATTGTTTAATATTGTTTATATGGTTTTTATATACTGTGTTGTTAACAATTTATATCTGTATATCTGTATTTGTCTATTTCTGTCTGCACAGAACAAAATTTGAGACCAGTGGTTAAGACCAATATGTCAGGTTCTTCAGTCAGTCATCGAACACAGGGCTTACAGAAGACAATGTTTAATGAAACTATACCAAAGACACGTGTACAAGTCCTGTGTCAGTAATAGCCAGATACAGCAAAGCAGAGTTGGTTATACTACATTCATGGGCAGGGGGGGCCCCTTCCTCACTGTCCCGAAGCATTTTGGCTCCTGAGTGGGAGTGCAAAACTGAATTTCTTAATGGATTGCATATTGTAACCAGTGTTCCCTCTAAGATGAGTTAGTGTGAGCCAGCTCACAGTTTTTTTAGCCTCCGGCTCACACATTGTTGGCTTAGCTCAGGAAGGGAGGGCTCCGGAGCAGACTAATTTATAAAGCAGCCCAATCGCTCACTCACAACTTTAATGCCCAGTAGCTCACCGAGAAGAAATTTTGCCCACAAGACTCCACAGCTTAGAGGGAACATTGGTTGTAACTCTTGGATTTTGTAGCGGTGAATTTGGGATGTTCACGAGCGACCTTGCAAAATAAGAACTCTCCAGTTAAAGTGCCCGAGAGGAATGCAGTAGAAACCTCCATTAAAATAAAAAAGGAGTCATACTCAAACTGCCCCCTCCCCATTTCACAAAACACAACTGCCCGGAACAAGAAAGAATGTCTAAGTGATGTGTAAAGAGGGGGGAAAGACTTGGCACTGAACGCACAAGAAGCCACCTTATACTGAATCAGGCCCTTGGTCCAGCAAGGTCAGTATTGACTACTCAGGCTGGCAGTAGTCGGTATTGACTACTCAGGCTGGCAGCGGTTCTCCAGGGTCTCAGGCGGAGGTCTTTCCCTTCACCTCCTGCCTGGTCCTTTTTAACTGGAGATGCCGGGGATTGAACCTGGGACCTTCTGCCTGCCAAGAAGAGGCTCTTCCCTGAGCTACAGCCCTTCCCCAAGTGCTTGTGGGATGGGCATTCCAGTATCAGGGTGCCACCATGGAGAAGACACAAGAACATCAGAAAGCGCGCACGTATGTGCAGGTCTTTCAGAACAATTTAATGGCACTTGTGGCTTCTAAGCTGTGAATTAATCTTTTACATTTTTTTTATCCCACCCTTCCAGCAAGAATTTCAGGACAACAGCAGAAACTTATTAGCATATTAGGCCACGCCCCTGATAGCACAGCTCATTAGCATATCAGGCCACACCCCCATGTCACCAGAAGTGTGGTCATCCAGCCACACCCACCTTTGGCTTCTTATTCTGTTTACCTTGCTTGTTGTCAAAACCCAGGGCTTTTTTTGGAGCAGGAACTGCTTTGCATGTTAGGCCACACACCCCTAATGCAGCCAATCCGAATGAGTTCCTGCTGTTGGGTGTGGCCTGTTATGCTAATGAGTTCCTGCTGGGTGTGGCCAACTCAGGAGCCTGCTGGAACTCAGTTCCTGTGCGTTCCTGCCCAAAAATAGCCCTGGTTGTGGGGAGGGGAAGGGAAAAGAGTTTGTAAGCCGCTCTGAGACTCCTTTGGGTAGTGAAGGGCGGGGTATAAATCCAATCTCCTCCTCCTCCTCTTCTTCTTCTCCTTCTTCCTTCTTCTTCCTCCAGCAAAGCAAAACCCAAAACCTGGCTTCCTTTACAGGCCTTCTACGAGCGCCTCTTCTGCTGGATCGTTACCCGCATCAACAAAGTCATCGAGGTGAAGAACTACGATGCCCGGCTTCACGGGAAGAACACTGTGATTGGCGTCCTGGACATCTACGGCTTTGAGATCTTTGACACCAACAGGTAGACGCGGTGCACCAAGAGGGTGGGGTGGTCATCTATGTAGGGTAGATGTGCCCCATGCTCCATCAGTGGCACAGATACGTGGGGCCTTCTTACTGTGCTGTCCCCAAGCAGTTGTGTGGGTGACTTGAATGGAGAACTGGCTGTGCTGATCCAGCATTATAGGGACCAAAAGGCGGGGGGGGGAGAGAAAACTGAACCTAAAACCTAGAATTCGGAACCTAAAAAAGGTTAGTCAAATGCAAAAGAGGGTCAGCAATAAAAGCTTAATATAAGAAATATATAAAAAAGATACATGTATTTATTAAACATAATAAATGAGAGTCCCTTGGACTGCAAGGAGATCAAATCAGTCAATCCTAAAAGAAATCAACCCTGACTGTTCCCTGGAAGGCCAGATCCTGAAGCTGAAGCTCAAGTACTTTGGCCACCAAATGAGAAGGGAGTACTCCCTGGAGAAGGCCCTGATGCTGGGAAAGATTGAAGGTCAAAGAAGAAGAAGGGGACGGCAAAGGATGAGATGGTTAGACAGTGTCATCGATGCAACGAACATGAAATTGAGCAAACTTCATCGGACAGCGGAAGACAGGAGGGCCTAGCGTGATCTGGTCCATGGGGTCGCGAAGAGTCGGACTCGACTGTGCGACTGAACAACAACAATTTATTAAACAAAGGTTTTAAAATTACATATAAGGTCCCCAATCACACGTCATGTACAAATACCAAATTCTAACACACAAGGGCTGATGGGCTTGACCTGATGCGTTTCGGCCTGCAGGGGCCTTCTTCAAAGGTCAAACACAGTGAGGCATGTATTGGCTATAAAAATACATTGGTTTACACTTTTTTTAATTGTTTCTAGTTTTATACCAGAGAAACACCACTGGGCCTGTGATTGCACTGTTGGAGGCCTCATTTGTACTGTTATTCTGTGCCCAGTGGTTTAATTTTGGAAGTAAGTCAGTAGTTTATATTTACCATTTGGTAGTATATATTTACAACTAATTTATCAGTTTTATTATATGTATTTAATGTCCCATTTCTTTTATCTCTTACAACAACTTTTTTCTGGTCCCGATTGATTTTATATCTTGTATCTGTATGATTGTAATGCATACGTGCCCATACGTGCCTCACTGTGTTTGGCCTCTGAAGAAGGCCCGTGCAGGCCGAAACGCGTCCGGTCAAATCCATCAGCCCTTGTGTGTTATAACTGGATATGTGTATATGAGGTGCGATTGGGCCCTTAGATATAATTTTAAAACCCTTGTTTAATAATTACATGTATCTTTTTATATATTTCATATATTACGCTTTTATTGCTGGCCCTCTTTTGCATTTGACTGACCTTTTCTAGGTTCTGATCCAGCAATACCCTTCTTATGTCCTTAGCATGTTCCAAGATTCTCGTCTGTCACTGGACCATTCTCTTACCAGGTGGCGTGTGATCCGAAACCCTGTCCCCTGTGTTCCCTCTAAGCTGAGTTAGTGTGAGTTGGCTCACAGTTTTTTAGCCTCCAGCAAACACTTTTCTGTCTCAGCTCAGGAAGGATGGCTCCAGAACAAACAAATTTATGGAGAAGCCCAATCGCTCGCTCACAACTTTAATGCCAGGAGCTCACAAAGTAGAATTTTTGCTCACAAGACTCCACAGCTTAGAGGGAGGCTTGGTCACAAAGAGTGATTAACATATGGAATTCACTGCCACAGGAGGTGGTGGCAGCTACAAGCATGGACAGTTTCAAGAGGGAATTAGATAAACATCTGGAGCAGAAGTCCATCAGTGGCTATGAGCCACAGGGTATAGATGGGAACTCTCAGTCTGGGGCAGGTGATGCCCTCTATCCTTGGTGCTGGAGGGGGCAGCAGTGGGAGAGGGGCTTCTAGTGTCCTGGCCCCACTGCTGGACCTCCTGATGGCCCCTGGTATACTTTGGCCGCTGTGTGACAGAGTGTTGGACTAGATGGGCCATTGGCCTGATTCAACATTGGCTTCTCTTATGTCCCCACATTCCCCGCCATTCCTGCCTCTTTCTTCCCACTTATCCTCAGGCCCATAGCCAGGAATTTCTAAGCCAGGGGGCGTTTTAATTCTTCGGGAGGCACTGAGGCACTGGCTAAATCAATTAAAGGTAACTCACACGCTTCAGCCAGCCCCGGAGCAATCTGTGGTGCAGGGGAAAGGCAAGGAGAAGTGGCAGTGTGAGGGGAGTTCATGGTGGCCACCACATCTTGCCAGAGAGTTGGGGAGGCTGGGCTGAAAGGAAGTCAGGGGGCCTTGGCAGGAAGTCAGGGGGCCAGGCCCCCAAACGCCCCGCTGTAGCTACGGACCTGCTTATCCTCCATTACCTTATTCCTTTCCGAGATAACTCAAATTATGCTGAATGCCGCATGTTTCCAAATGAGTGATATCAATAAGCAAGAGCTAGATTCGAGTCCAGTAACGCCCTGACATGGATGGCCAGGCTAATGTGATCTCGTCAGAGAAGCTAAGCACAGTCAGCCCGGGTCAATATTTGGACGGGAGGCCTCCAAAGCATACCAGGGTCGTGACATGGAAGAAGGCAACGGCAAGCCGCCTCTGAATGCCTCTTGCCTTGGAAACCCCACCGGGGTCGTCAGACGTCAGCTGTGACTTCACGGAGCTTTCCACCCCCATAGAAAAGCACACCCTGAGCTGGACTCCCCAAGCTGGCCCGATCTCGTCAGACCTCAGAACCTGAGCAGGATCAGGCCAGGTTAGGACTTGGATGGGAGACCACCAAGGAAGTGCAGGGATGCCACGCAGAGGCAGGCAATCGCAAAACCACCTCTGGAAGGTCCCTTGCCTTGAAAACCCCATGGGGTCACCACAAGACAGCCGTGACTCAAAGGCAAAACCTGGCCCCCAGTTTGGTGTAGTGGTTAAGTGCGCGGACTCTTATCTGGGAGAACCGGGTTTGATTCCCCACTCCTCCACTTGCACCTGCTGATGTGACCTTGGGTCAGTCACAAGCTCTGGCACAGCTGTTCTCTCAAGGACAGTTTCTGTCAGAAGTTCTCTCAGCCCCGCCTACCTCCCAGGGTGTCTGTTGTGGGGAGGGAAGGGACAGGAGTTTGTAAGCCGCTCTGAGACGCCTTTGGGCAGTGAAGGGCGGGGTATAAATCCAATCTCCTCCTCCTCTTCTTCTTCTTCTTCTTCTTCTTCTTCTTCTTCTTCTTCTTCTTCTTCTTCTTCTTCTTCTTCTTCTTCTTCTTCTTCTTCTTCTTCTTCTTCTTCTTCTCCAGCGTCTTAGAGACCAACAAGATTTTTGGGGGTGGGTCACCATGTTGGTTTGAAGCAACAGCACAAAGTCTGAGGCCGGTGGGTCACCTTTAAGACCAACGAAGTTTAATTATGGGCATACGCTTTCGTGCGCATGCACACTACTTCAGATACAGTGGAACAGATTTCCTCAAGCCTTACATACAGGGGAAGAGAGAGAGAGCTGGGGGGGGGAGTTAGTTGCCAGGAAGGGCTAGTTGGAGTCAAGAACTGCAGAGCCCTACGAGGAAAGGCACTAAGGGCCTTGGGAATGTCGAGTCTGGAGAAGAGGAGGCTGATGGATCTCTGTGCAGGTCTGGAGGCCTCGCTTCCGAAAGGATGTGGGCAAAATCAAATGCTCTTTCTGGTAGAAATGGGCAAACTGACAAAGAAGCTTAATGGTAAAGATGATGAAGAATTTTTGACAGAATGGAAAGACTTTAAAGACTATCTTGAAATGAATTGGGATGTAAGGAATAAGTTGCTTTGCTTTGAGAATTATTAAATAGTAAGAGAGAGTAAGGAGTGATAAGTGTTAAAATGTTACCTAGGGATTAGATTGAATTAGGAAGAAGTTTGTATTGAAGAATGAACAAATGATAAGATTTTTAATGTTATTGAATATGGAGCGAAAAAGATAACGGGGTGAAGCATTGCGGGAAGCCAAGAGGGAGGGGGGAAGGGGAATTTGTAAGGGATATACTAAAGATTGGTATGTGATTGGAACGTGTTATATATCCTATTAATAAAAAGTTTTATAAAAAAAAGAAAAGAAAGGACGTGGGCAAAATCGAGAGGGTGCAGGGGAGAGCGGTAAGGAGGATCGGGGGCCTGGAGACTGAACCGTACAAGGAAAGGCTGAGGGCCCTGGGAATGTTTAGTTGGGAGAAGAGGAAATTGAGGGGGAGCATGGTTGCTCTCTTTCAATATCTGAAAGGCTGTCACTTGGAGGAGGGCAAGGAGTTGTCCCAGTTGGCAGCAGAGGACAGGACCCGAAGCAACGGGTTCAAATTGCGTGCAGAGAGGTATCAGCTGGATAGGAGGGAAAACTTTTCCATGGTCAGAGTGGTTCAGAGGTGGAATCAGCTGCCCAGGGAGGTGGTGAGCTCCCCTTCACTGGCAGCTTTCAGGAAGAGGCTGGACGGATATCTGTCAGAGATGCTTGAGGCTGGCCCTGCATTGGGCAGGGGGGTGGACTAGATGGTCTCTCTGGCCCCCTTCCCACTCTCTATGATTCCGTGATTCTATGCCACTGAGCAGTACGTCTAGCTCAGAATCAAAGCCGCCTTTGTCTGACAGACCCTTGAAAGTTTACACCCTGGAGATCTCGTTGGTTTCTAAGGTGCTGCTGAACTTGAATCGGTCTCTTTAAGGTGCCATTGGACTCGAATCCAGCTTTTTAAGGTACTTCTGGGCTCGAATCCCGCTCTTCCCCTGTAGACGGACACGGCTGCCCTCCTAAAATGATAAATCAGCGAACACAGGCAGATTTCGGTGCCTTCTTGCGAGTGCAGCATTTCTGTGGCTCCCGTTCCTGGATGTTGGCTTTGGGTGACCACAGAGTCCTGCTGGCTCCTGGGAATCAATTTTCCCCCTCCGCCTCTCTTCCAGCTGCGATCTTGTGGGGTGGAGGGACAATTGGGTGTCTTGAATCCCCAGGGGGGGAGTTTGCGTCTGCTCCCCTCGGGCTGCACCCTCCTAAGTCCCCTCTCTGCCGCCTCTTTCCAGCTTCGAGCAGTTCTGCATCAACTATTGCAACGAGAAGCTGCAGCAGCTCTTCATCGAACTGATCCTGCGGCAGGAGCAGGCGGAGTACCAGCGCGAGGGCATAGAGTGGCAGCACGTGAGTTGCAGAGCCTGGCGAGGGGTAGGGCAGAACTGGGGAAGGGAGAAGGGGGCTGTGGTGTGTTGAGCCTGAACTGTCCTTGCAAAAGGACTTAGCTTGGGGATGCATAACAATCGCTTGCAAGGATCCTACGATGGACCAGTAGGGTGACAGGGAACCTAGGGTAACCCAATTGGGAAACAGTGGGTGCGTTCAGACGGCTCTATAGATCCGCGCGAGGCACAAATGCCTCATAGGTTTAAATGTAACGTCCAGACATCAACATCTGAGAAATGTCCGTCTCCCATGAGCATCCTGTTCTGCCGCGCCTCGGAGCCATTCTACTTTAAAACTGGGGTTTTCGGTTCTCGACGGGCCATTCACGGACTTTCCCCCGTCTGATCGTTCCAGCGCACGATTAAAAAATGGCGCCCGTTCGGGATGGTCTGTCGCCAGACCATCGTCCAGCAAAAAGTTTTGTTTTTTTTAAACCCGCCGCGAGCAATGTTCCCTCTAAGCTGGGGAGTCTTGTGAGCAAAAATTCTACTTTGTGAGCTCCTGGCATTAAAGTTGTGAGCGAGCGATTGGGCTGCTGCATAAGTTAGTTTGCTCTGGAGCCCTCCTTCCTGAGCGAAGACAAAAATGGGTGAGCCGGAGGCTACAAAAACTGTGGGCTAGCTCACACTAACTCAACTTAGAGGGAACACTGACCGTGAGTGCCTCCGTCAGTGGACGCCGTCTAGACACTCCACAGTGGAAGCAGCGTGCGGTAAGGCGATTCCACCGGGGGGTGTCTGGTCGTGTGAGGACGGATTAAAAAGATTGGAATCAAAGGTGAGCCAGCAGAATGGTGGGATCAGCTGTCCGTCTGAACGCAGCCAATGTAGTGTAAATAGCCTATTGTTGGGAGTGGGGTGTGTTTGGGGTGTCAGCTTTTTCAGGCATGAACACCCGGCTTCGGCCAGGGGTTTCTCAGTCTTCCTTCTCTTGCTGAATCGCTAATAAGCTACGAGCCGATCACTTGAACGCGTCTGAACCCCCAGGATATTTCAGGGGCTAAGCGTGGCATTTGCCCCCATTTTCTGAGGTTCAGAGAGACAGTTTGGTGTAGTGGTTCGGAGCGTGGACTCTAATCTGGGAGAGCCGGGTTTGAGTCCCCTCTCTTCCACATGCAGCTGCTGGGTGACCTTGGGTTAGTCCCTCAGCACTGGGCCAGCGACCCATCACTGATGGCTCATTCGTCAAGCCTAGGGGTCTCCAACCCTTTTGAGCCTGTGAACATCTTTGGAATTCTGGCACAGTGTGGTGGGAACAGGCACAAAATGGCTGCCACTGGAGGCGGAGCCAGCCACAAAATGGCTGCCACCACGTACCTTCAGTCACACAGTGAAGATCTTTGCAACATTTTTTTTTTAAATCTGCACAATCAGATCTCCCAAGGCCGGTCAGAAACCCCACTGGGCAAAGCCCCACCCGGCCTCACCCACTTTCTAAAAACACTTGGCACCAGGAAAGGAGTTGGAAGGGACCATGGCAGCCACAGGTACCACACTGTAGACCCCTCCTTTAATGGCCTGTGGTGGAAGTCACTTCCATTGCCTGATGCGGCAAGAGACAGAGAAGAGATTGGATTTAGAAAAAGAAGAAGAAGAGGAGGAGGAGGAGGAGGAGGAGATTGGATTTATACCCTGCCCTTCACTCAGAGTCTCAGAGCGGTTTACAAACTCCTTTCCCTTCCCCTCCCCACAACAGACACCCTGGGAGGCAGGCGGGGCTGAGAGAGCTCTTTTGAGAACTGCCCTTGAGAGAACAGCTCTGAGAGAACTTGTGCCTGACCCAAGGTCACGCCAAGCAGCTGCATGTGGAGAAGTGGGGAATCATAGTGGTTAAGTGCGCGGACTCTAATCTGGGAGAACCGGGTTTGATTCCCCACTCCTCCACTTGCGGCTGCTGGATGACCTTGGGCAAGTCGTAGTTCTGGTCAGAGGTGTTCTTGAAAAGAACCTCACAGGGTGCCCTACCTTACAGGGTGTCTGTTGTGGGGAGGGGAAGGGAAAGGCGTTTGTAAACCGCTCTGAGATGCTGAGTGAAGAACGGGGTATAAATCCAATCTCCTCCTCCTCCTCCTCCTCCTCCTCCTCCTCCTCCTCCTCCTTCTTCTTCTTCTTCTTCTTCTTCTTCTTCTTCTTCTCCTCCTCCTCCTCCTCCTCCTCCTCCTCCTCCTCCTCCTCCTCCTCCCAGATTAGAGTCTGCGCTCTTAACCACTAAACCAAACTGACTCTTGACACACCCCCCACACACCCAATGCTGTCCTAGACAACCACCAGGCCCCCCTGGCCGCAAACCCAAACCTGGCCTTGGTGCGTCCATCGTCAGCAATCCCCAAATGCCATTTTTCCCATGTCCCCATCGTTCCCAGGGGGGCCCTTCTAAAAATTGCTGCTCCGGGTTTCTGCAAGTGTCATGCTGCCGGCTTAACTCTCCCAGCTTGTCCCTGGCAGATCGAGTACTTCAACAACCAAATCATCGTGGACCTGGTGGAAGAGCCCCACAAGGGGGTCATCGCCATTCTGGACGAGGCCTGCCTGACCGCCGGGAGGGTCACTGACGCCCTCTTCCTGGAGTCCATGAACAGCAGGCTCGGGAAACACCCCCACTACACCAGCAGGAAGGTACTGGTTGGTTTGATTTCGTTGACAAAATTTGGACCCCGCCGTTCTGCCCGTACGAGGGGCCACCAGGGCGGCCGGCCGCTTCCAACCTACATGACGAAACCGTATTTTACCAAGCAAGCGATCACACAGTGAACAACACAATATCATGGGGGGGGAAACCGTGCAGAAAGACGCTAAGAAAAAGAACCAAGACGATATACAAGTAAGCAGCTCTTAGGTACTATTCAAATAAGATTGGTAGCGATGCTTCCTCTAAGCTGTGTTGTGAGCCAAAATTCTATGTTGTGAGCGACTGGTGTTAAAGTTGTGAGCGTGCAATTTGGCTGCTGCATAAATTAGTTAGCTCTGGAGTCCTCCTTCTTGAGTTAAGATAAAAATGTGTGAGCCGGAGGCTAAAAAACTGTGAGCTATCTCACACTAACTCAGCTTAGAGGGAACACTGATGTGGTAATAATACATGTATAGCGTCTACAGATGTCGAGCAGGCAAGTACATAATAAACACAGTTAGTATTCCAACAGGAAGCATACAAACAATGCTCCCTCTAAGCTGTGGAGTCTTGTGAGCAAAAATTCTACCTTATGAGCCACTGGCATTAAAATTGTGAGCAGATGACTTGGCTACTGCGTAAATTGGTTTGCTCTGGAGCCCTCCTTCCTGAGCTGAGACAAAAATCTGTGAGCTGGAGGCTAAAAAACTGTGAGCTAGCTCACACTAATTCAGCTTAGAGGGACCACTGAGTGGTAGTAATACATGTACAGCATCTACAGATGTCGAGCAGGCACGTACATAATAAACATATTTAGTATTCCAACAGGTAGCGTACAATGTATTTCCAGTCTTCCAATAGGTAAGTATACAAATACAGAACAAATCTACAGTACAAGTACAAAGCAAGTCTACAAAGACTCCGGATTTCAAAACCTCGTTTCGTGTATTCTTCCTCAGTAGAAGCTGATTAGAGTACATCATAAGCATTCATCATGGGTTTCCAAGGTAAGTATCAGCCAAACTGCTTTCCAATCCTTACTGGAAAAAATTAATAGGGCAGCCAGTCAGTATACATGAAGGGAAGTTTCCATAGTCTTAAACTGCTGGTATTAGGTACTTGCCTGCTCGACATCTGTAGATGCTATACATGTATTAAAGGTAAAGGTAAAGGTTCCCTTGCTCGAAAGCCAGTCGAATCCGACTCTAGGGTTGCGGTGCTCATCTCCGTTTCAAAGCCGAAGAGCCAGCGCTGTCCGAAGACGTTTCCGTGGTCATGTGGCCGGCATGACTAAACACCAAGGCGCACGGAGTGCTGTTACCTTCCCACCGAAGTGGTACCTATTTATCTACTTGCAATTTCTTGCTTTCGAACTGCTAGGTTGGCAGGAGCTGGAACTAGAGACAGGAGCTCACCCCATCATGCGGCACCCGGGTCTCGAACTGCTGAACTACTGACCTTCCACAGCCTGCAGTTCAGCATCTTAAGCACTTGAGCCACCGCTTACTGCCACTCTAATTTGAATAGTACCTAAGAGCTGCTCATTCGGAACCATATTTTAACCATTAAAATCAACCCCCCCAAACATATCATTAAAACAAATTAAAGGCTGAGTTGAAATAAATATGAAACATAAAAATGGCATGGTTAGGAAGGAGAGATGGTTGAGGGAATGCCACGCAAAGTGAAAAAGTCTTTGCCTGCTGGTGGTACAGAAGGGGACAGGCGACTCCCCCTGGGGAGGGAGTTCCAGAACTTCGATGCCACCACCAAGAAGTCCCTCTCCCGGGTTGCTACCTGCCTAACCTCAGAAGGCGGGGGAACCCAAAGCAGGGCCTTCAAAAATGACCGTCGTGGTTAGGTGGGCTCATAAAGGAGTCGGGGGTCCCTCAGGTAGGGTAGGGTTTGTGAGAGGGTTGCCAGTCCCCAGTTGGGGGCAGGGGACCTCCTGGTTTGGAGGCCCTCCCGCTGCTTCAGAGTTATCAGAAAGCAGGAGTGGGGGAAATGTCCGCTGGGCACACCATTATACCCTTTGGAGACTGGTCCCCATAAGATGTAATGGAGAATCAATCCATGGGTATTTGGGGCTCTGTGGGAGCTGTTTCCTGAGTTAGAGACACCAAATTTTCAGCATAGCTTCTGGTGCCTCTCCTCAAAAAACTCCCCAGGTTTCAAAAAGATCAAAAGAGGAGGTCCAATTATATGAAACCCAGAAGAAGGTGCCCCCAGCCTCCATTATTTCCAACGGAGGGAAGGCATGTAAAAGGAGTGTGGTCCCTTTAAATGTGGCAGCCAGAACTCCCTTTGGAGTTCAATCATGCTTCTTCTCTCCCCTCTCCCGGAGGCTCCTGGAAGGTGACGTCCCATCATTGCTCCTGGCTCCACCCCCGAAGTGCCTAGATATTTCCTGAGTCGGACCTGGCAGCCCTAGCTAATCTTGTGAGCTGTTCTTAAACTGAAGCAACAGCAAAAGGAATGAAGAGGAGGATTCTGGGCCTGGGGAGTCACATTCCCAGAGCTGCTCACTCTGTCGTTTGGGAGCACCCCATGGCTCTTTGGAACACCGTTCCCCGCTGTGGCCGCCACCACCACACGTTCCAGGGAAGCAGGCAAGGCCAGGGTCTGGTGGGGTGCATGGTTGACAGGGGGTTCCCGTCTGCTTGTGCATTCCCAGGTCGACCCCACGGACAAGTCCATGGAGTTTGGACGGGACTTCCGGATCAAGCACTACGCGGGAGATGTTACGTACGTTACGGTGCTGTTTTTGTCTCACGGTGTGCAGAATGTGGTGGGAGATGAGTCGTAAAAGCCATCAGGGACTAACGTGCCGTCTGTAGCTTTGGGAACAAGCAGCTGGTTGGAGTGTATGTGTTGGGTGTGGCTGGGAACGCGGGTTTGGGTTGCTCTGCGTTCCCTGTGCCACCCAAGCATTTCATACCTAAAACAGAACCTTTTCCTTTACCTTTTTAAGAACATAAGAACATAAGAGAAGCCAATGTTGAATCAGGCCAATGGCCCATCTAGTCCAACACTCTGTCACACAGCGGCCAAAATATACCAGTTGCCATCAGGAGGTCCAGCAGTGGGGCCAGGACACTAGAAGCTCTCCCACTGCTGCTCCCCCCCCCCAGCCCCAAGAATAGAGTGCATCACCTGCCCCAGACTGAGAGTTCCCATCTATACCCTGTGGCTAATAGCCACTGGTGGACTTCTGCTCCAGATGTTTATCTAATTCCCTCTTGAAACTGCCCATGCTTGCAGCTGCCACCACCTCCTGTGGTTTCCTTTCCCTTTCTGGTTCTGGCTCATGTGGTCGATCGCTCACACTCCTGCAGGGTGCAGGGGGTTGGACTGGATGACCCGCAAGGTCCCTTCCGACTCTAACATTCTATGATTCTAATCGTGGCCATTAAACGTGGACTGTGCTGGAGTACCTGTAAATCTCACTTTGCACACACACCAACATAATTGCCATTTCCAGGTTATTCATTTGTTTGTTTGCTTCATTTGTACTCCTGCCTTTCATAGAATCATAGAATGTTCGACTTGGAAGGGACCTTGCAGGTCATCTAGTCCAACTCCCTGCACTCTGCAGGAGCACAGCCGAAAGAGAGCCCTACATACCTACAACATACCCGAAAGATGGTTGTCCAGCCTCCACTTGAAAATGTTCAGGGAAGGAGCATCCACCACCTCCCAAGGCAGTCTGTTCCACTGCTCAACCATTCTTACAGTTAGGAAGTCTCTCCTGATATTTAGCTGGTAACGACTGCCTTGTCATTTCCACCCATTAGATCTAGTCTTGCAGAGAGAACAGACCTGCTCCGTCTTCTACATGACAGCCCTTCAGATACTTGAAGACCACAATCATGTCCCCTCTAAGTCTTCTCATTCCCAGGCTAAACATACCCAACTCTTTCAGCCGTTCCTCCTAAGACTTGGATTCCAACCCTCTCACCATCCTGGTCGCCCTCTTCTGGACACGCTCCAGAATCATAGAATCATAGAGAGTTGGAAGGGGCTGTACAGACCATCTAGTCAAACCCCCTGCCCAATGCAGGACCAGCCTAAAGCATCTCTGACAAATATCCGTCCAGCCTCTTCTTGAAAGCTGCCGGTGAAGGGGAGCTGACCACCTCCCTAGGTAGCCGATTCCACCTTTGAACCACTCTGACCATGAAGAAGTTTCTACTCATATCCAGCCAATACCGTTCTGCATGTAATTTGAACCTGTTGCTTCGGGTCCTCTCCTCTGCTGCCAACTGGAACAGCTCCCTGCCCTCCTCCAAATGGCAGCCTTTCAAATATTAAAGACAGCAATCATGAGCCACCTCAATCTCCTCTTCTCCAGGCTAAACATTCCCAGGGCCCTCAGCCTTCTTTCCATGTAGGGCTCAGTCTCCATACCCCTGATCATCCTCGTCGCTCTCCTCTGCACCCTCTCAATTTTGCCCACATCCTTTCTCCCCAGTGGGAACCCAAAAGCGGCTTATGTCATTTCCCTTTCCTCCATTTCATCCTCACGACAACCCTGCGAGGTCAATTAGGCTGAGTGTGTGACTGGCCCAAGTTCACCCAGCAAGCTTCCGTGGCCGAGTGAGGATTTGAACCCAAGTCTCCCAGATCCTTGTCCAGCCCTCTAACCACTACACCACGCTGGGGGAAGAGAGCTCAATAGCCATGTGGCAACCAGGAAAAACTATACATGAGTTTGGTTCATAGATGGCCTCACCAAGAGCTCTCTCTGGAATGGGGGAAGCCGGGTTTTTGGCAGGCATTGGTATCTTACAGCTGCAACACTATACAGCAAACCGCAGTGTCTTTCGGGAGGGGGCTCGAAAGCCTTGCTGACTTTTTGGCAGGGGGGTTGTGGCTCAGTGGAAGAGCCTCTGCTTGGCATACGGAAGGTCGCAGGTTCAATCCCCACATTGCCAGTTAAAAGGACCAAACAACAAGGGGAAAAGCCTAGTGTCACAGGAGTCCCAAATATACAAATTCCACTAGTAGAAAACACCATCAGAGATTGCCAAAACAATATATTAAACAATTATAAAGTTGGTGGTGTCACACAACGACATCAATGCATACTGTAACTATAATAAGGCATAAGATACAATATTTCCTCCTTTGACGATAAGACATAAAGGAGAACCTACGATTCGCTTCTTACGCTGTGAGCCTTGTGGTCTGTTGAAATTGCTGAAATCAGGTTCCACTTACGCAGCCGGCAAACTGAAGAAGTCGAAGGAAACGCATCTTCCAAGTTATCTAGAATGGACGTCTTTGCAAAGGCTGTTTGGAAAATGTTATGACGACTATGTGGACGCCTCCTATCAAGTTACCGAGTTACACTGAGTGCATGGACTTTATGTCTTATCTTCAAAGGAGGAAATATTAGAATCTTATGCCTTATTATAGTTACAGTATGCATTAATGTTGTCGTCGTGACACCACTAACTTTATAATTGTTTAACATATTGTTTTGGCAATCTTTGGTGGCGTTTTCTACTAGTGGAAGTTAAAAGGACCAGGCAGCAGGCGGTATCACCGTGGTGGTATGAAAGAAGAAGAAGGAGAAGAAGAGATTGGATTTCTACCCCGCCCTTCGCTACCCAAAGGTGTCTCAGAGCGGCTTACAAACTCCCTTCCCTTCCCCTCCCCACAACAGACACCCTGTGAGGAAGGCGGGGCTGAGAGAGCTCTGACAGAAAGAGCTCTTTTTCAAGGACTGCTCTTATCAGAACTACGGCTTGCCCAAGGTCATCCAGCCAGGTGCTAGTGGAGGAGCGGGGAATCAAACCCGGTTCTCCCCGATCAGAGTCCGCGCACTTAACCACTACATCAAACTGAAAGACCTCTGCTTGAGACCCTGGAGAGTAGCTGCCAGTCTGAGTAGACCAGACTGACCTTGATAGACCCTCAGGGTCTGAGTCAGTAGAAGGCAGCCTTGCGTAAAGGGCTGTGACTCAGTGGCAGAGCATCTGCTTTGCATGTGGAAGGTCCCAGGTTCAATCCCCGGCAGCATCTCCAGTTTAAAGGGCCAGGCAGGAGGTGATGGGGAAGACCTCCGCCTGAGACCCTGGAGAGCAGCTGCCAGTCTGAGTGGACGACGCTGACCTTGATGGGCCAAGAATCTGATTAAGGCAGCTTCATGTGTCTCTTTCAGTTATTCCGTGGAGGGATTTCTCGACAAGAACAAGGACACCCTCTTCCAGGACTTCAAGCGGCTGATGTACAACAGGTATGCAGTGCTGGACGGGGCAATATAAATAATGGCAATGAATCAATCCGTCACGACTGATCTCCAGTTCGGTTCCCCCGGAGGAAACGGCAGCTTCGGGCAGTGGGACTGTATGGCGTCCCATCCCACATGCGCTCCCTTCCATAGCTCCAGTGGCAGATTCACCATTACGCAGACTAAGCACGTGCCTTAGGGCATCAGGGCCAAAGGGGCACCACAAAGTTGGGGAAAGGGTGGAAAAAAATGTAGAAAAAGGCCTTTCAGGTCCTGAATATTGAGACTTTGAGACATTTAACCTGTGAAATATTAAAATAGATATTGCATTGCATTTTTGTAGAACTTTATGGAGCCAAAGCTTGGCTTAGTTTGTACAGTATATTGTGATGAAAAAGGTAAAGGTTCCTTTGCTCGAAAGCCAGTCGAATCCAACTCTAGGATTGTGGTGCTCATCTCCGTTTCAAAGCCGGAGAGCCAGCACTGTACGAAGACGTTTCCATGGTCACGTGGCCGGCATGACTAAACACCAAGGCGCACGGAACGCTGTTCCCTTCCCACCGAAGTGGTACCTATTTATCTACTTGCAATTTCTTGCTTTCGAACGGCTAGCTTGGCAGGAGCTGGAACTAGAGACGGGAGCTCACTCCGTCGTGCGGCACACTCGGGTCTCGAACTGCTGAACTACTGAGCTTCCACAGCCTGCAGTTCAGCGTCTTAACCACTTGAGCCACCGCAGCTCCTATATTGTGTTAACATATGAATAAATTTTTGTATTGCTGCAACCTGCATGGTGTATCTGGTCAGACAGGTCAACAACTAAAATGGACTGGGTCCGTGTGGAAAGGAGGGGGCGCTGAGATTGGTCAGTGCTGCTTACGGCACCAGTCAGCCTTAATCCACCCCTGCACAGGTCCACCCCCCTAATCTCAAGAACTTCCCAACCTGGAGTCGGCAACTCCGTGTCCTCCTCCTTATGATTACTCCCACCGCTTTGTCTGGACCAGGCTGGCTTGAGGCCAACGTTTCCTCTTGCCTCATTCTTGGAGGCCCCACCCTGACACCTTCTCTATGGTCTGTCCCTAGCGCAGACCCCGTCCTGCGAGAGATGTGGCCCGAGGGGAAGCAGAGCATCACCGAGGTGACCAAGCGGCCTCTGACTGCTGCCACGCTCTTCAAGAACTCCATCGTGGCCCTGACGGAGAACCTGGCCTCCAAGGTAATGGCGGCGCCCCCTTTAGCTTCATAACCCAAGGCCGTGTGGGTCCCTGTCAGGTTCCCAGTCGAATCACTCTCCACACACCCACTTTCATTAAGGAAAGTTTTTATTTAGAGAACTGAGATGTCTTGGGTTCAAACTCCTTTGTCAGGACTAAGGGGCCGAGGTGGGAAGGCAAAGTATAATTACAAAGCCCACATTCCATTCATACACGTCAGCAACACTACCCAGACCATGACAGATATACAGTCCACCCCTAGCCAAACACAGACTTGTCTTCAAGGTCGCTTTCCCATGTGAAGAGTTACTGTAGCTAGCCTTCCTAAATTCTACAGGCACTTACCCTTAGGAATGCAATGGCATGTAGAAGAGTTACTGAAGCTAGCCTTCCTAAATTCTACAGGCACTTACCCTTAGGAATGCAATGGCAGATGAGGGCAGGTGATAAAGGTGCAGGGGCGTGGGGTTAACAGGCAGCTGGATTCAAGAAAAGGGGAACCGAGAGAGAACATAAAGGCGATGCTAGGTTGGAATACAACAGGTCCCTTCCAACTCTAACATTCCATGATTCTATGATTCTGGGTACAATTGGCCAAATGCCTGAGTCTGATAGTTCCCAAGCTGGCTTGATAGCATTTTTCAGATGTAACACACAGAATACGCACACGCTTAACTTGTTGGAGACCCACCATCTCTAGATTTCCGCATGGCAAAGGAGCTGTGAGGGGGTTTGGGAATCTAGAATGAAAGGGTTGTTCTGCATTCTCATTTTTGCTGGTTGTGCTGGATGTACACCGATGTAATATTAAATCGACCACTAGAGGGAGCAAAGCACATGCAGAAAAAGTTAAAAAAAACCTCTGAAGCAATAGGGACACACGAATTACAAAAGTGGGAATGCAGAAGAGCATGAAAAGAGAGCAAATTCAGCCACCATGCAAGAGATGCCATGTAGCAGACTTAAGATTATATCACCACTTCTCTGGCCGATCATGTGTGTTCTCCTGTAGAAGTGAGCTCATATCAGGTTCATTGGCTGGTCAAATTGATTTCACAAGGCGTTTCTTTGACAGCTAAGTAAAGCAGTTACAGAAATACTAAATTTATTGCCTTTTAACAGAGTGTTACATTTGGCCTTCTAATCTTGCTTTAAAAAGATATCAAGTACGCATCAGATGTATTTTCTGTAGAAAACAAAGGAACACAGAGCTGGAAGGAACACCCCCCCCCGGGTCATCTAGGCCACCCCCTGCATAATGCAAGAAATTCGCAGCTCCCTCACCCCACAGCTCCCCCAGGGACTCCTGCTCTGTGCCCATATATCTAAATGATGATCTCATGTTTCAGCTAGGAAAGGTTTAGCATAAGACAAGATTGCTGTTTTTCTATATAAGCGCACTGATGCTCTAAGCAGATCAGACTTCTTTGGATGGAACTCTCAGAAGAGATTAGGTGAGATTTCAGTCCAATGGCACCTTTAAGACCAACACAGTTTTATTCTGGGTATACGCTTTCTTTTTCTGCATGTGTTCTGCTCCCTCTAGTGGTCGATTCAATATTATATCGGTGTACATCCACATTGTGCGTGCACACGAAAGCATATACCCAGAAGAAAACTCTGTTGGTCTTAAAGGTGCCATTGGATTCAAACTTTGTTCTGCTGACTCAGACCAACATGGAGACCCACCTGAAAGCTACTTTGAAATCTAGTCTGCTTTAAATTTTACTTATTTTCCAATACAGTTCTTTTTGCAGTAGCTATGGGGTTAATCTTCATATGCTTGTATTTTTTAATATCCTGTCTAATTAAGAGAATTGTTTCTTTCCTTCCAATAAAAGGTAGAAACTCTCTGAAGGTTTCCTACCTGGTTTGCTGGTGATGGGTCAAACAGCAGAATTCACAATGAATTCATTTATACTATCAAAAAAGTTCTCTCCCCTCCTGCTTCTTTCCCCAACAGGAGCCCTATTATGTCCGCTGCATCAAGCCCAACGACCAGAAGTCGCCGCACCTCTTTGACGAGGAGCGCTGTCGCCACCAGGTGTCCTACTTGGGGCTGCTGGAGAACGTGCGGGTCCGACGGGCTGGTTTCGCCTACAGACAGCCCTATGACCGCTTCCTGCTCCGGTAGGCACGATCCCGATCCTTTCCTGCGCCTTCAGAAGGGCCACCTCAGTAAGGCCAAGGGAAGTGAGAGCAGGCCCTTCACCCCCATCTCAGAACAGGCCCTTCACCCCCATCTCAGAGCAGGCCCTTCACCCCCATCTCAGAACAGGCCCTTCACCCCCATCTCAGAGCAGGCCCTTCACCCCCATCTCAGAACAGGCCCTTCACCCCCATCTCAGAGCAGGCCCTTCACCCCCATCTCAGAGCAGGCCCTTCACCCCCATCTCAGAGCAGGCCCTTCACCCCCATCTCAAAACAGGCCCTTCACCCCCATCTCAGAGCAGGCCCTTCACCCCCATCTCAGAGCAGGCCCTTCACCCCCATCTCAGAGCAGGCCCTTCACCCCCATCTCAGGCCCTTCACCCCCATCTCAGAGCAGGCCCTTCACCCCCATCTCAGAGCAGGCCCTTCACCCCCATCTCAGAGCAGGCCCTTCACCGGTCCCTTTGCCGTCCTGCCAGGTACAAGATGACCTGTGAGTATACGTGGCCCAACCACCTGATGGCCACGGACCGCGAGGCCACCCAGGCCCTGATGGAGCAGCACGGCTTCCAAGACGACGTCGCCTACGGGAACACCAAGATCTTTATCCGCACGCCACGGACCCTCTTCTGCCTGGAGGAGGCGCGTGCCCAGCTGGTCCCCATCATTGTGCTGCTGCTGCAGAAGGTACCGGAAGAGTTTGTATCAGTGTCACACGGGCACACGAGTCAGTCGTCGTGAAAATCGGAAGCGGGAGAAATCCCAGGCTGGGATCGGAGGGCCGAGGCTTTCTGGAAAGGATCAGGGTGAGGGCCGGGCAACGGGGGAGTGTAAATCCTGGAAGGCCAAGAGGGGACAGACTCGGGGGTTGGGGCAGAGGAGCCGGAAGTCAAGGATTTGGGCGGGGGGGGACAAACGTAAAGAAAACAGTCGTGAGAGTCTGACCCACAGAACAAGCAGTCAGCAAGACTTGCAGAGAAGATGCTTTCTGCACATTATGGTCAACGAGCACCACAACACAGTAAGCAAATTCCTTCAAATCATAATTTATATATTTATTTATCATTCGATTTCTAGGCCGCCCTCCCTGCAAGTGGGCTCAGGGCGGCTAACATCCAGGAACGCATGCCACATGCATAAAAACAAGATAAAACAAAGTTTGGTGTCGTGGTTACGTGCGTGGACTCTAATCTGGGAGAATCGGGGTTTGACTCCCCCACTCCTCCACTTGCACCTGTTGGATGACCTTGGGCAAGCCACAGTTCTGACAAGAGCTGTCCTTGAAAAAGAGCAGTTTCTGTCAAGAGCTCTCTCAGCCCCGCCTCCCTCGCAGGGTGTCTGTTGTGGGGAGGGGAAGGGAAAGGAGTTTGTAGGCCGCTCTGAGACTCCTTTGGGTAGTGAAGGGCGGAGTATAAATCCAATCTCTTCTTCTTCTAAATTACAATAATTACAAATAAAGTGCCTCAGGATGATTGCAGATGGTAGTCTTCAGATTAAAGATGGTCTCCAAAGGATGCTCAGTAGTATTCGCACGCCATAGTGCTGCAGTTTGATCGTCACAGGGCCACTCCCATACCCCGTTGTTTCCAACACAGTGGTGGGTGGTGACAATGGCGGCTCCCTAGCTGAAAGCCTGGCGGAAGAGCTCCGTCTTGCAGGCCCTGTGGAACTGCACAAGGTCCTGCAGGGCCCTGATCTCCTCCGGGAGCTTGTTCCACCAGGTAGGAGCCGCCACCGAAAAGGCCCTGGCCCTAGTAACAGCAGGCCTGGCTTCCTTAGGGCCTGGGGTCACCCGCAGATGTTGCGTCCCTGACTGTAGTGCCCTTTGGGGCATATATGGGGAAAGGCAGTCCCTCAGGTATGTCGGACCCTGGCCGTATAGGGCTTTAAAGGTAAGCACCAGCACTTTGAAGCAAATCCGGTACTCTATTGGCAGCCAGTGCAGCGCTTTCAGCACAGGACGGATGTGTTTCCGCCTAGGGACGCCCACCAACAGCCTGGCCGCAGCATTCTGCACTAGCTGCAGCTTTCGGATTTGCGACAAAGGCAGCCCCACGTAGAGAGTGTTACAGTAGTCTAGCCTCGACTGTCGACTGGATCCAGGGGAATAAACCATCTTTTCTCCAGGGTAACTGATCTCTGTCGTCTGGAGATGAGCTGTATTTTATTTATTTATTTGTTTATTTATTATTTCAATTTCAGAGGCTCAGGGCGGCTCACATTAGTTGGTACACAGTACCGTAAAACCATATACAAAGATTAAAACATTTAGACATGAACATTAACATTAAGCATTAAAACGCTCCGATAATTAAAGTGCTAGTGATGATATCATCTTTGAATAAGTGAGATGGCCTACTAACAATTATTTCCAACTTAGTGATCTTCAGCATAAGTAAAGGTAAAGGTTCCCTTGCTCGAAAGCCAGTCGAATCCGACTCTAGGGTTGCGGTGCTCATCTCCGTTTCAAAGCCGAAGAGCCAGCGCTGTCCGCAGACGTTTCCGTGGTCATGTGGCCGGCATGACTAAACACCAAGGCGCACGGAACGCTGTTCCCTTCCCACCGAAGTGGTACCTATTTATCTACTTGCAATTTCTTGCTTTCGAACTGCTAGGTTGGCAGGAGCTGGAACTAGAGACGGGAGCTCACTCTGTCATGCGGCACTCTCGGGTCTCGAACTGCTGAACTGCTGAGCTTCCACAGCCTGCAGTTCAGCGTCTTAACCACTTGAGCCACCGCAGCTCCTTCCTTCAGCATAACGTGATGTTATAATATGATCTCCAGTCCAGAGCCGGCCCATAACCACAGATGTTGGTGGTGGTGGTGGTGGCAGCTCCTAATGGAAGGCCTGGAGGAAGAGCTCCGTCTTGCAGGCCCTGCGGAACTGCATAAGGTCCCGCAGAGCCCGGATCTCTTCCGGGGGCTCATTCCGCCAGTATGGAGCTGCCACTGTAATTCCAGGGGATCTCCAGGCCCCACCTGTAGGCTGGCATCCCTCAAGTTCCGCGATGCAACACGTTCTGAAATGATTGGGCACCAGGGGTGTGTTTTTTGGGGATAGTCGATGCAGTTTTCCTGGCTGGCCTCTGATTCGTCTCTCTCTCTCTCTGCCCCAGGCTTGGAGGGGCGCCCTGGCCCGCAAGCGTTGCCGGTACCTCCGGGCCGTCTACACCATCATGTATTACTTCAAGCGCTACAAAGTGAAGTCCTACTTGCTGGAGTTGGTGCAGCGCTTCCAGGCCGTGCGCAGCATGGCCGACTACGGCAAGAGCGTGGAGTGGCCGGAGCCCCCGGCCGTGCTGGCGCAGTTCCAGGAAAACAGCAAGCTCATCTTCCGCAGGTGAGGGCGGGGAGCGCCCCAGGCCCCGGGCAGGGGGACGTCGCTGGTGGACCCGTCAGCCGGCTGGGCCTGTGCTAGGCTGGGAGCTGTCCTTGCCTGCTACCAATCCAAGCAGCGGCAGGGGAAAAGAATAAAATAAAGACCTCCGTGTTGTATGCACTGTAGAGTTGCCGGGCCTGAGTTGGAAAATACCTGGAGGCTTCGGGGGTGGGGCCAGGAGAGGGTGGGGTTTGGGGAGGGGCCTCAGCATGGCACAATGCCACAGAGTCCACCCTTCAATGCCACAGAGCCAGTTTGGTGTAGTGGTTAAGTGCACGGACTCTAATCTGGGAGAACCGGGTTTGATTCCCCACGCCTCCACTTGCACCTGGCTGGATGACCTTGGGCAAGCCATAGCTCTGGCACAGTTGTCCTTGAAAAAGAGCCATTTCTGTCAGAGCTCTTTCAGCCCCACCTACCTCACAGGGTGCCTGTTGTGGGGAGGGGAAGGGAAAAGGAGTTTGTAAACCGCTCTGAGACTCCCTTGGGTAGTGAAGGGTGGGGTTTAAATCCAATCTCCTCCTCCTCCTCCTCAAAGCTGCCATTTTCTCCAGGGGAGTAAACCAAAGAAGGGATCATAGACAGTTACAGAAAATTATATCAAAGAAACACTGTGATAAAATTGGCAATAACGTAATTCCTATGAACATCGATTTGTATATCCATTACAACTTTTACAATATTGCTCAGGAGATTCTAACGTTTTCAAGGAAAAGTCCGACCTCCTCCACGAGCACCTGGTTATACACTCATTTCACCCATCTTCCTCAGGACTAGTCCTATTATGTTAGAAGGTGTCAGCCTCTTGATAACAGCTTAACTTCTGTTTTTTTTGCTTCCTTCAAATAGTTACAGCTTAACTTCTTTTTTACTTTCTCCAAATTATTGCAGCTTAACTTCTTTTTTAATTTCCTCAAATTATCCTGGAACAAACATGGTTGTTTAGAATGGAAAGAAACATGACACTGAATGGAATATATATATATATATATATATATATATTAATATGGAATAGATATATATTCCATTATAATTTTAAAAAATTATTAATAATTTTTAACTTATAATACATTAGTTGCTGTAGATTTTCTGGGTCGTGTGGCCGTGGTCTTGGCACACGACCCAGAAAATCTACAGCAACTAATGAACTCCGGCCGTGAAAGCCTTCGACAACATATTTAACAATACAAATTGAAGTTCATAGGAATTATTAAATGTCATTGTCAATTTTACCATAGTGTTTCTTTGCTTGATATATTTTCTCCAGGGGAGCTGATCTCTGTCAGCTGGAGATCAGTTGTAAAAGCAGGAGATCCCCACCTGGAGGCTGGCAACCCTAATGCACCGCTATGTCACTTTCAGGAAAAACCATAGAGTTTCTGGCGATTCCTAGAGCTATCCTACGTCACTTCCAGGTTTCTCCCAGAAGTGATGTCACGATGCACACAATGTTGCAGCCTCCCTGTGTCCCGGCCCCTGAACTTCTCGTCGGTTGATCCCCACCAAAGGTTATGCTTCCGGCTGACTGACTAGCCCTACTAACTGCTCCCACCTCATCAGAGGGAGGGTCCTAAAAAGGCCTACTTATGGGGCTAAGGTTGCCAAGTTCCAGGTGGGGCCTGGTCACCTCCCAGCATTACAACCGATCTCCAAATTACAGAGAGCAGTTCCCCTGGAGAAAATGGGGAAGGCAGACACGGTGGCAATTATATCCTGCTGAGGTTGCTCCATTTCCCAGACCCCGCTCTCTCCAGCCTCCGCCCCCAGATCTCCAGGGAATTCCCAACCTGGGATTTATAGGGGGCTCATGAGGAATTTGGACCCTCCCCCAAGCTCTCCCTCAGGGCTTGAGAAAGCTGGCTTCTCTTTAGGGTTACAAGTATAAAGAAAACAGTCATGAGAGTCTGACCCATAAATCCAGCGGTCAACAAGACTTGCAAAGAAAATGCTTACTATGTATTAGAGTCTGACGCACTACAACACAATAAATAAATCATAAGAAAATCCTAGTGCAAAGGTACATCATCAACGTCGTCTCCGGATTATATAACAACGTTTCAAAATTGGATCTTCCTCAGGAAATATTAGAGTAGTACAAAAGGTACTTGTGAGCCATTAGAAGCTTGGCAGCATATTTGAGCCTGAACATTTACTGAGATCAGCGTCCGCTCTGAATGGATTATCTCTCATGACTTGTTGGAAAGCACTTTATGAACAGGACAACTTTTGCACTACTCTTAACATTTCCTGAGGAAATGGTGCCGTAATGCAAAATTCTGACCCTCCCAATTTACATGACATGGAACCCACTATTTAACAGGGCCCGATAGTTGTTAAAAACTGTCAGAACCGTTCAAAGCCGTTGCTGTCCTCAACCGTATGCATGGCGGAACTTCTCTGCCTTGCAGGCCCTGTGGAATTGTAGCAAGTCCCGCAGGGCCCTGGTGTTACTAGGCAGGGAGCTCCGCAAAGACTTTCAAAGCCTGGGGGGCATCTTTGGAATTCTGACACAATGCGGTGAGCACAGCCACAAAATGGCTGCCGTAGGAGGCAGAGCCCGCCACAAAATGGCTGCCGCGGCTTCCCTTCAGTCACACAGCGAAGATCTTTGTGCTGCGGCAGCAGCTGCTGACGAGGCAATGTTTTTTACTAATCTACACAGCCAATCAAATCTCCAATGGCCAATCAGAAGTTTAACTGGGCGATAGGGCTATTTTGGGGCAGGAACGCACAGGAAGGGAGTTCCGGCTGGCTCCCGAGTTGGCCACGCCCAGCAGGAACTCATTAACATAATAGGCCACACCCAACAGCAGACACTCATTAGGATTGGCTACATTAGGAGGGGTGTGTGGCCTAACATGCAAAGGAGCTCCTGCTACAAAAAAAAGCCCTGGGTTTTGACAACAAACAAAGTTAACAGAATAAGAAGCAAAAGGTGGGTGTGGCCAGATGACCACACTTCTGGTAAACATGGGGGTGTGGCCTAATATGCTAATGAGCTGTGCTGTCAGGGGTGTGGCATAATATTATAATAAGTTTCTGCTGTTGGGTGTGGCCTATTATGCTAATGAGTTCCTGCTGGGCTTTTTCTACAAAAAGACCCCTGAGCCCCACTTACTGCTTTAAAACACCTGGCGGGCACCAGGAAAGATGTTGGCACACACTGTGGTGCCACGCTGGGGACGCCTGGCCTAGCTCCTTAAGCCGCAAGGCTTTGCTTGCACGTTTGCACTCCGGGTCACTGGTCAAACCTGTCTTTTGCAAGCCTATCTAAGCATCAGAGATCCGATAAAGGTGAATCGGCCGAATCGCAGAGTCTGGCTGACCAGAGCGGCTCTCTCAGGTGTTTCTCGTGCTCTCTGCAGGTGGCGTGCCAGGCAGATTGTGAACAACATCCCTCCCTCTGACATGGAGCAGATCTTGGCCAAAGTGGCCGCTCTCGATGTCCTGCAAGGGCTTCGGAAGGACTGGGGCTGCGGACGGAACTGGGGGCGGAACTATTTGGTGTCGGTGAGTATTTGCCAGGGGAAGGGAGGGTCCGGTTGAGATTCAGGTCCTCCCATTCTAACCGGTGTCAGACCTGTCCTGTGTGTGCTTCTGGGTAGGAGGAGACCACAAGACCAGCTCCCAGATGGGTGGGAGAGCTAGGTTGGACTCCAGTAGCACCTTCAAAACCAGCAGGGTTTCCAAGGTAGAAGCTTTTGAGAATCAAAAGCACCCTTCGTCAGATACAAGTCGGACTTAATTGTGCTCTAGTGCAAACCAACACAGTTATCCCTCCCTGAAACCGCAAAATGGGACTGCCGCTTGGCGACTCTGGCTTACCGGTGATGGCAGGTCGTTTCGGTTGGCTTCCCCCACCACCAAGACCAGAACCGTGTGAGAAACGATGCTGGATTAGGTGGACCACTGGTCTGATCCAGCAGAGCTTTTCTTACATTCTTATTAGGGGAAGGCTTTGGACTCTGTGCCCTGTTGCTGGCCGTCCAGGGGAACTGGTTGGCCATCGTGTGAGACAGGAGGCTGGAATACATGGACCCTCGCTGGTCCGATCCAGCAGGACTCTTCTGATGTCCTTATCAGGGGAAGGCCTTGAATTCTGTGCCCTGTTGTTGGTCCTCTGGAGGAACTGGCTGGCCCCTGTGTGAGACGGGAGGCTGGACTAGATGGACCCTCCCTGGTCTGACCCAGCAGGGCTCTTCTGAGGTTCCTATCAGGGGAAGGCCTTGACCTCTCTGCCCTGTTGTTGGCCCTCCAGAGGAACTAGCTGGCCACTGTGTGGGATGGGATGCTGGACTAGAAGGACCCTCCCTGGTCTGACCCAGCAGGGCTCTTCTGACGTTCTTATCAGGGGAAGACCTTGGCCTCTCTCTCCCCTGAAGGCCTTGACTTCTGTGCCCTGTTGTTGGTCCCTGTGTGAGAAAAGGATGCTGGACTAGATGGACCCTCCCTGGTCTGACCCAGCAGGGCTCTTCTGGTGCTCTTATCTGGGGAAGGCCTCGGCTTCTCTGCCCTGTTGTTGGCCCTCCAGAGGAACTGGCTGGCCCCTGTGCGAGATGGGATGCTGGATTAGATGGACTATTGGTCTGGTCCAGCAGAGCTCTCCCTGTGGACTTAGAAAGCAACAATCCCACCTTCTGTGCTTCACTTAGAGACAAATGCAGTAATTCCCTCCCCACCCTTCCCTCGAGCAGTTTCTTCTGCCAGGTTCTGGTTTCTATAGTAACCCCAGAGTTACCAACTACTAGCCTATTTTTTGCTTTTAAGAGCTGAACTCTGCCGCCGCCTCCTCTTTCCCGGCTCTGCTATATCTCTCGCCGTGCCCTTCCCCCTCACGCCTCCATGTCCTTCCTCTTCACCCCCCACCTCCAGTCTCCCCTGAGTCAAGGAAGAGGCTTCTCTTGCCGGCATCTGGCTCCCCTGCCCTGAATGCGAATTTGTTCTTGGATGCGCAGGAGAAAGCGGGAGAATTTTGCTCTTGACTCAGAGGTGGCACTAGAGGGCGCTCTGCCACAGCGGCTGCTCAGCCTCCCAAAATCACAGCCAATATGTAGATCTTTCTGAGTTGTCTTAAAGCTTCTTTTCTATGCTACTAGTCACGTTGAGCTCGGTAAGGGAGAAAGGCTGCAAATAAATGCTTTTAAATCAATAAATAACTTTTACGACACCCCCTTTGAGGTGTTGCCGCCGAGTCACAGCCCACTTGTGGTGATGCCTGGAGGAGTTTTCAAGGCAAGAGGCATTCAGAGGCGGTCTCCCATTGCCTGCCTCGGTGTAGCAACTCCGGACTTCCTCGGTGGTCTCCCATCCAAGTACTGACCAAGGCCGACTCTGCTTAGCTTCCAGTCTAACCTCTGCCATATATGTCTGGGCAGTTTGGAGTAACGATGGCTGAGGGGTGACATGATCGAGGTTTATAAGATTATGCACGGGATAGAGCAGGTAGAGAACGAAGAACTTGTCTCCCTTTCTCACAATGCAAGAACTCGTGGGCACTCCATGAAATTGCTAAACAGTTGGGTTAGAACAGATAAAAGGAAGTCCTTCTTCACCCAAAGAGTAATTAACACGTGGAATTCACCGCCACAGGAGGTGGCGGCGGCTACAAGCATGGACGGCTTCAAGAGGGAATTAGATAAGACTATGGAGCAGAGGTCCATCAGTGGCTGTTAGCCATAAGGTATAGGTAGGGACTCTGGGGCAAGTGATGCTGTGTATTCTTGGTGCTTGTGGGGGGCAACAGTGGGAGGGCTTCCAGTGTCCTGGCCCCACTGCTGGACCTCCTGATGGCAGCTGGTATTTTTGGCCAATGTGTGACACAGAGTGTTGGACTGGATGGGCCATTGGCCCGATCAAACATTGGCTTCTCTCTTATGTTCTTATAAGAGGGAATTGGATAAACATCTGGAGCAGAGGTCCATCAGTGATTATTAGCCACAAGGTATAGATACGTTCCTGGGATCCCAGATCACGGCAGATGGTGACTGCAGCCATGAAATTAAAAGACACCTGCTCCTTGGGAGGAAAGCGATGGCAAACCTAAACAGCATGATAAAAAGCAGACACATCACCCTGCCAAGAAAAGTCCGCATGGTCAAAGCAATGGTATTCCCCATAGTAATGTATGGCTGCGAGAGTTGGGCTATAAGGAAGGCCGAGCGCCGAAGAATAGATTCTTTTGAAGACTCTTGAGAGTCCCTTGGACTGCAAGGAGATCAAATCAGTCAATCCTAAAAGAAATCAACCCTGACTGTTCCCTGGAAGGCCAGATCCTGAAGCTGAAGCTCAAATACTTTGGCCACCCAATGAGAAGGGAGCATTCACTGGAGAAGACCCTGATGCTGGGAAAGATTGAAGGTCAAAGAAGAAGGGGACGGCAAAGGATGAGATGGTTAGACAGTGTCATCGATGTGACGAACATGAAATTGAGCAAACTTTAGCGGACAGCGGAAGACAGGAGGGCCTGGCGTGATCTGGTCCATGGGGTCACGAAGAGTCTGACTCGACTGTGCGACTGAACAACAACATAGATAGGAACTCTCAGTCTGGGGCAAGGGATGCCCTGTCTTCTTGGTGCTTGGGGGGGGCAACAGTGGGTGGGCTTCTGGTGTCCTGGCCCCACTGCTGGACCTCCTGATGGCCCCTGGTATCTTTGGCCACTGTGTGAGCAGCAATTCTACTTTGTGAGCTCCTGGCATGGAAGTTGTGAGCGAGCGATTTGATGCTAAGCAGGGTTGTCGTCCTTGGCTAGTGTTTGGAAGGGCGACCTCCCAGAAATACCGGGGTCATGACCAATATTCCCTCTGAGCTGTGGGATCTTGTGAGCAGCAATTCTACTTTGTGAGCTCCTGGCCATGAAAGTTGTAAGCGAGCAATTTGGCTACTGCATAAATGAGTTTGCTCTGGAGTGAAGACAAAAGTGTGTGAGCCGGAGGCTAATAAACTGTGAGCTAGCGCACACTGACTCAGCTTAGAGGGAACACTGGTCATGACACAGAGGCAGGCAGTGGCAAACCACCTCTGAAACGTCTCTTGCCTTAAAAACAAGCCTAGCTCGCCACCTAGAGGTGCCTAACTCTAAAAGAGCTAGAACTTCTGGCTGCCAGACAATGTTCGGATCTCCTGGCTATACTACACACGCTGTCCTACGATAATCATCATCATCTCTATCTCTTCCTCGTGCTGGGGTCTCCTGCTCCAGGCAACCAAAAGCCCGAGGACATCAAATCCAATACACAGAAAAGCAGCTAAAGTCCCCGGGAAGGGTGTGTGGGAAAAAAGTTTTACAAGTTCATGACTTTTTAGTTTAGAAAAAAATCAAAGCAGCCCTAACTTTTCTAAATTAAGGGAATGTGATGTTACAGGCTTATAAATGCGGAGGGAAAAAAGCAAACAGGGTAATTATTTATGGAAAGCACAAAGCAGCAATCAACAGAACGGAAGGACAGGAGAGACATCGGCATAAAACATTTATAAAAACGGCATAACCCAGACTGTAAAAATAGCAAGCGGGTAGCACGGATCTCTGCCGTCTTGGCATCAGCATCCGACTTCCCCACACCCGACTCCCTTGAGGCTCCTGCCTGGCAGGAAAGTGGGGTTTTTTACATAAGTGGGGAACTGTCTTACTTTGCCGCACCCTCTGGAAGATCTTGTTTCCATCAGGGCTTTTCTCTCCCATTTGGGGGGCGGGGGGGGTTAACAGATTCGGCTCGACTTAGACCACTTCAGGTCTATTGGTCATGGGTAGGATTGCCAGTTCAGGCTTGAGAACTTCCTGGAGATTTCGGGTTGAGCCTGGGGAGAGTGGATTTTGGGAAGAGGAGGGGCTTGAGTGACAGGGGGAACCTCCACATTCAAGGGCACTAAACCTCTGAATCCCAGAGCCAGGAGGCAACATCAGGGGAAGGCCTCGGCCTCTCTGCCCTGTTGCTGGCCCTCCAGAGGAACTGGCTGGCCACTGTGTGAGACGGGAGGATGGACTGGATGGACCCTCCCTGGTCTGGTCCAGCAGGGCTCTTCTGATGCACTTATCAGGGGAAGGCCTCGGCCTCTCTGCCCTGTTACTGGCCCTCCAGAGGAACTGGCTGGCCCCTGTGTGAGACGGGAGGCTGGACTGGATGGGCCCTCCCTGGTCTGGTCCAGCAGGGCTCTTCTGATGCACTTATCAGGGGAAGGCCTCGGCCTCTCTGCCCTGTTGCTGGCCCTCCAGAGGAACTGGTTGAGGCCCCTGTGTGAGACAGGAGGCTGGACTGGATGGACCCTCCCTGGTCTGACCCAGCAGGGCTCTTCTGAGGTTCTTCTCAGGGGAAGGCCACGGCCTCTCTGCCCTGTTGATGGCCCACCAGAGGAACTGGTTGAGGCCCCTGTGTGAGACAGGAGGCTGGACTAGATGGACCCTCCCTGGTCTGGTCCAGCAGGGCTCTTCTGATGCACTTATCAGGGGAAGGCCTCGGCCTCTCTGCCCTGTTGCTGGCCCTCCAGAGGAACTGGTTGAGGCCCCTGTGTGAGACAGGAGGCTGGACTGGATGGACCCTCCCTGGTCTGACCCAGCAGGGCTCTTCTGAGGTTCTTCTCAGGGGAAGGCCACGGCCTCTCTGCCCTGTTGATGGCCCTCCAGAGGAACTGGTTGAGGCCCCTGTGTGAGACAGGAGGCTGGACTAGATGGGCCCTCCCTGGTCTGGTCCAGCAGGGCTCTTCTGATGCACTTATCAGGGGAAGGCCTCGGCCTCTCTGCCCTGTTGCTGGCCCTCCAGAGGAACTGGTTGAGGCCCCTGTGTGAGACGGGAGGCTGGACTGGATGGGCCCTCCCTGGTCTGGTCCAGCAGGGCTCTTCTGATGCACTTATCAGGGGAAGGCCTCGGCCTCTCTGCCCTGTTGCTGGCCCTCCAGAGGAACTGGTTGAGGCCCCTGTGTGAGACAGGAGGCTGGACTAGATGGACCCTCCCTGGTCTGGTCCAGCAGGGCTCTTCTGATGCACTTATCAGGGGAAGGCCTCGGCCTCTCTGCCCTGTTGATGGCCCACCAGAGGAACTGGTTGAGGCCCCTGTGTGAGACAGGAGGCTGGACTAGATGGGCCCTCCCTGGTCTGGTCCAGCAGGGCTCTTCTGATGCACTTATCAGGGGAAGGTCTCGGCCTCTCTGCCCTGTTGCTGGCCCTCCAGAGGAACTGGTTGAGGCCCCTGTGTGAGACAGGAGGCTGGACTGGATGGACCCTCCCTGGTCTGACCCAGCAGGGCTCTTCTGAGGTTCTTCTCAGGGGAAGGCCACGGCCTCTCTGCCCTGTTGATGGCCCACCAGAGGAACTGGTTGAGGCCCCTGTGTGAGACAGGAGGCTGGACTAGATGGACCCTCCCTGGTCTGACCCAGCAGGGGTTGGACTAGATGATCCCGGAGGTCCCTTACAGCTCTATGATTCTCTCTCTCTCTCTCTCTCTCTCTCTCTCTCTCTCTCTCTCTCTCGGTGGTGGACTCTCCTTCTTTGGAGGTTTTCAAGCAGAGGCTAGATGGCCAACTGTGACAGCACTGCAGATTCTGTGAACTTAGGCAGATCACGAGAAGGGTGGGCAGGAAGGGTGGCCTTGGTGCTTAGTTCTTGTGGTCCTTTCTTACACGCCCAGGGGAATGCTGGTTGCCAATTTGGGGTCAGGAAGCAATATTTCTCCAGGCCAGTTTGGCCAGTGATCCTGGAGGTTTTTTGCCATCTTCTGGGCGTGGAACAGTGGTTACTGGGGGTGTGGTGGGGGAGGTATTTGCGAATTTCCTGGATTGTGCAGGGGGTTGGGCTAGATGACCCTTGAGGTCCCTTCCAACTCAATGATTCTATGATTCTGTCTGTCTGTCTCTCTCCCCTTGCCACTCCGGCAGGATTGCTGAGTCGGCCTTGGCCTGTTACGTCAAGACTGTCCCGCACACCAGGGTGGGTGGATGCTTCGTCGCCCACTGCTGAGTACGGTGTCCCGAGGGTCACAGTGGTGCAGGGGCCCTGGAAGCCACCGGGACGCCCAGGATTTCCTGAGGGAAGGGGGGGGTGTTCCAGCTTTTTAGAACAGCATGTAGGGAAGCGGCTTCGCAAGAGCGGGGGGATATTTCTTCGCGCCGTCTCCATGGTGATTTCTCCCCGAATCTTCTAATCCAGGAGCCGAGCGCCTGTGTGGGTGGGAGGCCCCCGCAGCCGCTTCTGTGCTCGCCGGCTCCGGAGTCGTGTCATGCTCAAGCAGAAAGGCCTCCCCGTGCGCCTCGTCACTCCCAAAAGGAGGACTGCTGCAGCCAGTGAGCGTGGAGGGCTGGGGAAGGAAAGGGAACCCCACGAGCCCCGTTTGCCAGAACTCTGTAGGCGGAAAAGGGTATCTTTGTCCAGAGAAAGGAGGACCAGGACTGAAAATTAAACCTGCATTTTGCAGAGACTGAAGTGGTGCCTTTTGGGTATCACTTCAGACAAGCCGGGTCTTTCCCTTATTTTTTATCTGGCGATGGTGGGGATTGAACCGGGGACCTAGCGGCGCACACAACATGTGTCCCCCTCCTATTGTAAAGGGCCGAGAGAGAGAACGTCTATTACATCTCTGGGTAGTCACAAGTCACCAAGCTTTTTGTTAATGGCGAGGGCTATTTTGGGGCAGGAACGCACAGGAACGGAGTTCCGGCTGGCTCCTGAGTTGGCCACGCCCAGCAGGAATTCATTAGCATAACAGGCCACACCCAACAGCAGGAACTCATTCGGATTGGCCGCATTAGGGGTGTGTGGCCTAACATGCAAAGGAGTTCCTGCTACAAAAAAAAGCCCTGGGTTTTGACAACAAACAAGGTAAACAGAATAAGAAGCAAAAGGTGGGCGTGGCTGGATGGCCACCCTTCTGGTAACATGGGGGTGTGTGGCCTAATATGCTAATGAGCTGTGCTGTCAGGGGTGTAGCCTAATATGCTAATGAGTTTCTGCTGTTGGGTGTGGCCTGTTATGCTAATAAGTTCCTGCTGGGCTTTTTCTACAAAAAGAGCCCTGTTAATGGCTATCAAAATAGTCGCCTGTCTTTCACCTGAAGTACTAAAAATAAGTTCCTGTGGTGGAACCTGGGCCTAGTGCCAGGATGGTGTTAGCAACACATTCTCAGATCTCCCAGCGTCGCCTGACCAAGGTTCCCAGTATACTCACTGTGGGCTGCTTGGGGAAGTCCTCCATCCAAACACTTGACACTGCCTCCTGCCTCTTGAGCCAGTTTGGTGTAGTGGTTAAGTGCGCGGAGTCTAATCTGGGAGAACCAGGTTCGATTCCCCACTCCTCCACTTGCAGCTGCTGGATGACCTAGGGCAAGACATAGTTCTGTCAAGAGCTGTTCTTGAAAAAGAGCAGTTTCTGTCAGAGCTCTCTCAGCCCCACCTCCCTCATAGGGTGTCTGTTGTGGGGAGGGGAAGGGAAAGGAGTTTGCAAGCCACTCTGAGACTCTGAGTGAAGGGCAGGGTATAAATCCAATCTCTTCTTCTTCTTCTTAACCTCCTCCTCCTCCACCTCCTCAGTTCCCTGTAGCTCCAGAGACCTTTACAGAGAATTCTGTAGCCTGTGTTTTTCTACTGTGGCTTTTAACAGTAAGCCACCTCAAACAGGACGGAGGGGCGGGGGCGGCACAGTGAAAGAACCTCTGCTTGGCAAAGCGTCCCGGGTTCAGTCCCTGGCATGCAGAAGGTCCCAGGTTCAATCCCCGGCATCTCCAGTTAAAAGGAACAGGCATTAGGAGATGGGGAAGACCTCAGGCTGAGACCCTGGAGAGCTGTAAAGAGGGGCCGTGGCTCAGTGGAAGAGCCTCTGCTTGGCGTGCAGAAGGTCCCAGGTTCAATCCCCGGCATCTCCATTTAAAGGAACCAGGCAGTAGGTGATGTGAAAGACCTCCACCTGAGACCTCGGAGAGCTGCTGCCAGTCAGAGTAGACAATAATGACCTCGATGGACCAATGGTTTGATTCAGCAGAAGGTTTCAAGTGTATGTGAATAAATAAATAACATGAATAAATAGCCATCTAAGGCTGTTTAGGAGGGGCTGTGGCTCAGTGGAAGATACTGCTTGGCGTGCCTTTTTCCCTGTGCCCATGCGGGCCTCTCTGCTCACGCCCTTTTCTGTTCCTCCAGGTGGATGAAAACCCGGTCATGGCCGGCCAGTTCGCCAAGCGAGTGGAAGCCCTGAAGGAGAAGGTGCATTTCCGCTCGGTGCTGTTCTCGTGCCACGTCCGCAAGGTGAGGGGCTGCGGCCTGTGCGGAGAAGCGCTTCTTCCTTACCGGAGGCCCGGTCATGGTCTGGGCGGTTCCTCGCCGCAGCTGCACGGCTTCACTAGCGGTGCCTTCTCCCTGGGGAACCCTGCAGACAGCTTGGGAAAGAGTCTATTGTCATAGAGGGTTTTGTAACACTTCTCTCCACATGAGATTTCTTATCTTGGGAATATAAAAGAACGTCATCTAGATAAACGAGGGCTCCCTTGAATAGGTACTTGTGCGACACTTCCTTGATCAGGTTCATAAACACCCCGGGCGCCCCTTGCAACCCGAAGGGCACCACCGAGTACTCGAACTGCCCAAGCGGAGCGTTGAACGTAGTTTTGTGCTCGTCCCCCTCCCTTATGGGCACCCGGAAATGGGCATCCCGCAAGTCATAAGAACATAAGAGAAGCCAGTGTTGAATCAGGCCAATGGCCCATCCAGTCCAACACTCTGGGTCACACAGTGGCCAAGAATACCAGGTGCCATCAGGAGGTCTACCAGTGGGGCCAGGACACTAGAAGCCTTCCCACTGTTGCCCACCCCCTCCAAGCACCAAGAATACAGAGCATCACTTGCCCCAGACATAAGAACATCAGAGAAGCCAATGTTGGATCAGGCCAATGGCCCATCTAGTCCAACACTCTGTCACACAGCAGCCAAAATATACCAGGTGCCCTCAGGAGGTCCAGCAGTGGGGCCAGGACACTAGAAGCCCTCCCACTGCTGCCCCCTCCAGCACCAAGAATAGAGTGCATCACCTGCCCCAGACTGAGAGTTCCCATCTATACCCTGTGGCTAATAGCCACTGATGGACTTCTGCTCCATATGTTTATCTAATTCCCTCTTGAAGCTGTCCCTGCTCGTAGCCACCACCACCTCCCGTGGCAGTGAATTCCATGTGTTAATCACTCTTTGGGTGAAGAAGGACTTCCTTTTATCCGTTCTAACCCGACTGCTCAGCAATTTCATGGAGTGCCCACGAGTTCTCGTATTGTGAGAAAGGGAGAAAAGTACTTCTTTCTCAACCTGCTCAATCCCATTCATAATCTTATAAACCTCGATCATGTCACCCCTCAGCCGTCATTTCTCCAAGCTGAAGAGCCCCAAGCATTTTAACCTTTCTTCCTAGGGAAGGTGTTCCAACCCTTTTATCATTCTAGTTGCCCTTCTCTGCACTTTTCCCAATGCTATAATATCCTTTTTGAGGTGTGGTGACCAGAACTGTACACAGTATTCCAAATGTGGTCTAGCTCTGTGAAGATCTTCCACTTAGCCGCCTCGCCTAATAGGTCTTTGATCAAAGGCAAGGCATAGGCATTGGAAGTGGACACAGCATTTAAGCCCCGGTAGTCAGTGCAAAGGCGTAACCCCCCCCATCTTTCTTTTTCCGGAAAAGCACGGGCGCTGCGAAGGGGGAGGAAACCGGCCTGATGAAACCCCAGGCTAGGTTTTTATCAGTGAACTTCCGCATAAGCTACTGGTGGGTCTTTAATTCTTAGCATCCATCTCGAGCTACAGCTCCCAGGATGCTTTGGGGGAAACCGCAGCTAAAACGGTCGGAAACTGATAAATTAGTAGCATAGAGCCGAGGAGCGCCAACCTCCAGGTGGGTACAAAGAAAAGGGAAAATCCTCCGTGTAATTAAACCTCCCAAAATACTCAAAGACACTAAATATAATGCTTACAAATTGTTTACATAATCGGCAGTAACAAACATACAAAACAATCTCAATACCTGAAATGCATATAAATAAATTGTGCAAACAGGGAAAGATCCAGGTTCATGAGTCGCAGAACAAAGGATTCAAATGCAAATTACAAATTCGAAATACGCCACTCAGTACGCCGATAGTACTTCAGGTGAGGCAGAATCCTGTTCCTGAAGACTTAAAAGTTCTGTTCATGTAGCAGCTCTGCAAGCTGGATGTGCCATTGGACAATCTGAAGGCTGAATCCAGTACGGCATCAAATATTTCGAGGTTTATAAAATTATGAATGGGATTGAGCAAGTTGAGAAAGAAGTCCTTTTCTCCCTTTCTCACAATACAAGAACTCGTGGGGCTGAGCAGTCTGGTTAGAACTGCTGAAATTGCTGAGCAGTCGGGTTAGAACAGATAAAAGGAAGTCCTTCACCCAAAGAGTGATTAACATATGGAATTCACTGCCACAGGAGGTGGTGGCAGCTGCAAGCATGGACAGTTTCAAGAGGGAATTAGATAAGCATACGGAGCAGAAGTCCATCAGTGGCTCTTAGCCACAGGGTATAGATGGGAACTCCCAGTCTGGGGCAGGTGATGCACTCCATTCTTGGTGCTGGAGGGGGCAGCAGTGGGAGGGCTTCTAGTGACCTGGCCCCACTGCTGGACCTCCTGATGGCACCTGGTATATTTTGGCAGCTGTGTGACAGAGTGTTGGACTAGATGGGCCATTGGCCTGATTCAGCATTGGCTTCTCTTATGTTCTTATTTCTGGAAGTTGGTGCTGTGACAGTGACTATTTACCAGCACGGTGTCATGGTTAAGAGCGGCGGACTCCCATCTGGAGAACTGGATTAGATTCCCCACTCCTTCACATGAAGCCCGCTGGGTGGCCTTGAGTCAGTCACAGTTCTTTCAGAGCTCTCTCGGCCCCTAAAAACAAGCCTAGCTCGCCACCGAGTGGTGCATAACTCTACGAGCTAGGACGTGTGCCTGCCAGGCAATCTCAGGATCTCCTGGCTGTTCTACGCACAATGTCATACGATAATTATTTATTATTCTTACCGACATGGTGGCTGATTCTTAGCAGGGGTTGAAACTAGAGACACAGACAAAGACCAGAATGACACATGGGTTGAACCTGGGGCAAACAGGGAATTTGCCAGCTCTCTCTGGAGGATTTTGGGAGCGCAGAGAATCATGTCAATATCCCACCAGCACGTGACATCACTTCCAGAGAAAGCTGGAAGTGACTTCACGGGGGACATTGGAGGCATCATGCAAAACGATGGTTAAACTATAGAGTTTGGGGTGATGCCTAGAATACCTTCTATGACGTCATGACCCCAGTTTGGTGTCGTGGTTAAGTGAGCAGACTCCAATCTGGGAGAACCGGGTTTGATTCCCCACTCCTCCACTTGCAGCTGCTGGGTGACCTTGGGCAAGCCACAGTTCTGTCAGAGCTGTTCTCTCAAGGGCAGTTCTCTCAGAGCTCTCTCAGCCCCGCCTACCTCGCAGGGTGCCTGTTGTGGGGAGGGGAAGGGAGAGGAGTTTGTAAGTCGCTCTGAGACTCTGAGTGAAGGGCGGGGTATAAACCCAATCTCCTCCTCCTCCTCTTCCAGTTTTTGCCAGAAATGACGCCACAGACCTGGAATCAGAGAATCACACAGAGTTGGGAGGGGCCCTAGAGGCCATCTAGTCCAGCCCCCTGCTCAATGCAAGCGTTTGTCCAATGCTGCACAATGCTGGCATGCACCCCCCCCATTCTTCTCCCACCAGCCTTTGGGGTTCTGGTTGGAAGAACCAGGAATCAGAATTATGGGAGGTCTCCCCCCTAGCCCCCTGCTTTGGGGGCAGAATGATGCCGCTCTATTCCTTGTTAGCGAAATGATGAAAGCCCCTTTATACTTCGCCCCGGAGGTGGAAAAGCAATTAAATTTTAGACGGGAACTTAAAATTCAGCCTGACTGTGATGATGTCTCTTTTGGTTTCCGGGGTTGATGGCCGGGTCACTCACTTCCGTTGTCCGCTCCGTTTCCTTCTTCCCCTCTATCCTGGTTTTCCCCAACCATCCCTGGCAGATAAACCACTGCAACAAGAGTACGGACCGCGCCCTTCTCATCACAGACGGGTACCTGTACAAGATGGAGCCCAGAAAGCAATACAGGGTGATGAAGTCCATTCCTCTGAAGATGGTGAGCCTGCCCTTCCGGCCAGAGGGGGCAGGGAGGGGAGCCAAGGGGTCTGTGTCGGGATTCTGGGGAGGGCGTCTAGGATTCAAAAGCCCCCAGAACAGGGAGGGGCCGTGGCTCAGTGGCTCTGCTTGGCATGTAGAAGGTCCCAGGTTCAATCCCTGGCAGCACCTCCAGTTGAAAGGACCAAGCAGGAGGTGTTGGGAAAGACCTCCGCCTGAGACCCTGGAGAGCTGTAAAGAGGGGCTGTGGCTCAGTGGTTCTGCCACTGCATTTGCTTGGCATGCAGAAGGTCCCAGGTTCAATCCCCGGCAGCAGCTCTAGCTAAAAGGACCAGACTGGAGGTGATGGCAAAGACCTCCGCCTGAGACCCTGGAGAGCTGTAAAGAGGGGCTGTGGCTCAGTGGTCGAGCCTCTGCTTGGCATGCAGAATGTCCCAGGTTCAATCCCTGGCAGCAGCTCTAGCTAAAAGGACCAGGCTGGAGGTGATGGGAAAGACCTCCACCTGAGACCCTGGAGAGCTGTAAAGAGGGGCTGTGGCTCAGGGGCAGAACATCTGCTTGGCATGCAGAAGGTCCCAGGTTCAATCCCTGCCAGCAGTTCCAGCTAAAAGGACCAGGTAGGAGGTGATGGGAAAGACCTCCACCTGAGACCCCGAAGAGCTGTAAAGAGGGGCTGTGGCTCAGTGGAAGAGCATCCGCTTGGCATGCAGAAGGTCCCAGGTTCAATCCCCAGCAGCATCTCCAGTTAAAAAGGGCCAGGCAGGAGATGATGGGAAAGACCTCTGCCTGAGACCTTGGAGAGCTGTAAAGAGGGGCTGTGGCTCAGTGGTAGAGCCTCTGCTTGGCATGCAGAAGGTCCCAGGTTCAGTCCCCGACTTCTCCAGTTAAAAAAGGACCAGGCAGGAGATGATGGGAAAGACCTCTGCCTGAGACCTTGGAGAGCTGTAAAGAGGGGCTGTGGCTCAGTGGAAGAGCATCTGCTTGGCACGCAGAAGGTCCCAGGTTCAGTCCCCGACTTCTCCAGTTAAAAAAGGACCAGGCAGGAGATGATGGGAAAGACCTCTGCCTGAGACCTTGGAGAGCTGTAAAGAGGGGCTGTGGCTCAGTGGCAGAGCCTCTGCTTGTCATGCAGAAGGTCCCAGGTTCGATCCGCGGCATCTCCAGTTGAAAGGACTGAGCAGAAGGTGATGTGGAAGAACTCATCCTGAGATGTGTGAGCTGGACGCTAAAAAACTGTGCGCTAGCTCACGCTAACTCAGCTGCGTGGCACCGCTAGACACCACATTGGCGAGCCCCGATTTAGACATTAATCCCTTCTCTTGGTTTTGGACAGAAGTGGTACCTTGTGGTTTTTCATCCCAACAGGTGACGGGGGTGAGCGTGACGAGCGGTCTGGACCAGCTGGTGGTCTTCCACATGCAGAACGGCCACGGGCTGGTGGTCTGCCTTCACAAGACGCATCCGGCCAATGACAACCGAGTCGGAGAACTGGTGGGCGTGCTGGTGGACCACTTCAGAAGGTGGGCGATGGGAACGTGGGGTGGGGAGGGGGTGATTGGGGGAATCCCGAGGCGAATTCAGGGGGCGGCTCTGGTGCCAAATCGCACAAGGAGACGGCCCGTTTCTGTTTGGAAACCCAATTTTGCTTACCTCACCTGAGGCCTGGGAACAACTGGGAAGGGATGCTGAGAAATTCTCTCTGGTTCATGTTGTCCCGTCGGATGTAGAAGGTGACGTAAGAGTACGGACCCAGCACAGAGAGCTTTCAAAAGGGATCGGACAGATTCATGGATGAGAAGTCTATTGGTGGCTACTGGCCATGCTGACCAAAGGGAACCTCCACATTCGGAGGAAGTCAAACTCGAAATACCAGTGCCAGGAGGCAGTATCAGGGGAAGGCCTTGGCCTCCATGCCATGTTGTTGAAGTTCCAATGAAACTGGTTGCCCTGTGTATGAGATGGGATGCTGGACTAGATGGACCTTCATTGGTCTGATCTAGCAGGGCTCTTCTGAGGTTCTTATCGGGGGAAGGCCTCGACCTCTATGTTTTCTTGTTGGCCCTCCAGAGGAACTGGCTGGCCCCTGTGTGAGACGGGAGGCTGGACTAGATAGACCACTGGTCTGATCCAGCAGGGCTCTTCTGATGTTCCTATCAGGGGAAGGCCTCGGCCTCTCTGCCCTGTTGCTGGCCCTCCAGAGGAACTGGCTGGCCACTGTGTGAGACAGGAGGCTGGACTAGAGGGACCCTCGCTGGTCTGATCCAGCCGGGCTCTTCTGATGTTCTTCTCAGGGGAAGGCCTTGGCCTTTCTGCCCTGTTGTTGGTTCTCCAGAGGAACTGGTTGGCCCCTGTGTGAGGCATGATGCTGGTCTAGATTTTACCCTCACTGGTCTGGTCCAGCCGGGCTCTTCTGATGTTCTTCTCAGGGGAAGGCCTTGGCCTCTCTGCCCTGTCGTTGGCCCTCCAGAGGAACTGTTTGGCCGCTGTGTGAAACAGGATGCTGGACCAGAGGGACCCTCCCTGGTCTGATCCAGCAGTGCTTTTCTGATGTTCTTATCAGGGGAAGGCCTTGGCCTCTCTGCCCTGTTGCTGACCCTCCAGAGGAACTGGTTGGCCACCATGTGAGATGGGATGCTGGACTAGAGGGACCCTCACTGGTCTGACCCAGCAGGGCTCTTCTGGGGTTCTTCTCAGGGGAAGGCCTCAGCCTCTCTGCCCTGTTGCTGGCTCTCCAGAGGAACTGCCTGGTCCCTGTGTGAGATGGGAGGCTGGACTGGATGGACCCTCCCTGGTCTGACCCAGTAGGGCTCTTCTGGTGTTCTTCTCAGGGAACGGCCTCAGCCTCTCTGCCCTGCTGTTGGTTCTCCAGAGGAACTGGCTGGCCCCTGTGTCAGACAGGAGGCTGGATTGGATGGACCCTCACTGTTCTGACTCAGCAGGGCTCTTCTGAGGTTCTTCTCAGGGGAAGGCCTCGGCCTCTCTGCCCTGTTGCTGGCCCTCCAGAGGAACTGGATGGCCCCTGTGTGAGATGGGATGCTGGACTCGATGGACCCCTGGTCTGATCTAGCAGGGCTCTTCTGGGATTCTTCTTAGATAATTGCAGTTCCCTGGTTCCTACGTGAAGACAGCTATGAGAATAAAATAGCTTGTAGGAAATGCTCTTTAGGGTTTCTACTGCAAAAGAATGTTCTCCTCCTGGAGGGGTCATGTCCCATGCCAACTCATTGGCCAAGGAGCCCCTACATCCTTGCCCTAGAACAGCCTGTGTTGTTGCCTGAGGTTCTGGGATACGTTGTGAGGCACATGCTCCATTCCTGTAGGCCACTGGCCAGACCTGTAGCTCCTCCTCATTGGCCCTGGAGAACGAAGGGTGCCCTTTGGTGCAACAGAACCAGGAAGAGATCACTCTCGCCTTTCTCTACAGAAAAATAAAAGCATCTTTATCTGGCTCCAAAAACTCCATTGGGCAGATGTGGGGAGGGTGTTCCACAGCTGCGGGGCTGCTACAGCAAAGGCCCTGTCTTGTGGGACATTTGCTTGACATTGGAAGGTGAGGGCACTCTGGACTAGACCTCCACTGGAGATCTTAAGAGCTGGGCAGGTTCATAGGGGAGGAAACCGTAAGGCAGGTGTGACATCTTCGCTTACTAGGGCGACAGTTTTACCTTTAAAACACACTGAGGCTGATTTCCCACAAGCGCTACTCTGCGCTCGCCCTTCCCTTTTGCCCCGATGGTACGTGTCAATTTCACACAAGCTGCTGCGCCTCGCAGTTTCATGCGATTTCCCCCGGGTCTACTCAATCCTGTTTTTTGAGGATGGAGTAGACACGGGGAAAATCACGCGAAGCTGCGTGCAATCTTAGGACGATGCATGAACAGAAGCCTTGTGTCCAGATCACAGGAGGTGATAGTTCCACTCTATTCTGCTACGGTCAGGCCTCACCTGGAGTCCTGTGTCCAGTTTTTGGCACCATGTTTTAGGAAGGATGTTGACAAACTCGAGCGGGTCCAGAGGAGGGCGACCAGGATGGTGAGAGGGTTGGAATCCAAGTCTTATGAGGAAAGGCTGAAAGAGTTGCGTCTGTTTAGCCTGGGAAAGAGAAGTCTTAGAGAGGACATGATTGCAGTCTTCAAGTATTTGAAGGGCTGTCATGTAAAAGATGGAGCAGATCTATTCTCTCTTGCTCCGGACTGCAAGACTAGATCTAATGAGTGGAAATTACAAGGGAGTCGATACCGGCTAGATATCAGGAGAAACTTCCTAACTGTAAGAGTGGTTGAGCAGTGGAACGGACTGCCTCGGGAGGTGGTGGATGCTCCTTCCCTAGACGTTTTCAAGCGGAGGCTGGATGACCATCTTTCACATATGTTGTAGGTACGTAGGGCTCTCTTTTGGCTATTCTCCTGCAGAGTAAAGGGGTTGGACTAGATGACCTGGAAGGTCCCTTCCAACTCTAACGTTCTATGATTCTGTGAGCCTCTGGGTACCTTTGGAATTCTGGCACAGAGTGGTAGGCGCAGCCACAAAATTTGTGCCATAAAATGGCTGCCATGGGTGGTGAAGCCAGCCACAAAATGGCTGCCACAGCTGACCTTCCTCATGCTGTGGTGGCAGGTGCAGCCAAAGCGGCATTTTAAAAAACCCATAGTCAGTCAGAACCCTTGTGTGGCAAAAACCACACCTCCCCCCTTTCTAAAAATGCTTGATAGGGGCCTGAAAAGGTATCAGTGGGCGTCATGTTGGAGACCCCTGCCCTAAGAAGTCCCCTCCTGTAATATGAAAACCATTTGTAGCATGAATAGGGAAGCCAGGTTTTCCCCCAGATCTAATGGTCTCTGTGCGTCTTCAGTGTTTGAAAGGGTCGCTTGCGGCAGGGTGGTACTCTCCAGCATCTGACACTCGACGCTATGATTTTTGCACCCGTACTTTGTGTTAACTCTGCGCATATTTACTGTGGGAGTCTAAAGTCTTTTTAAAGGCTTACAGGGCCGGCGTAGCTCGAAGCGTGCATCCCCACGGTTTCTTAGCCGTGAACTGTGCCCACGCATACCTTCAAAAGAAGAAATCTTTCCAATTCCCCTCCTGCAACAACCCCTATAGGGTATATTTCACTTCTTGTATTCTTTATGCACGCATGGTTCCGGAGAGAGCCCTCGAAAGCCGATTTTGCGTGGTCGTGTTGCCCCCCCCCATACGCTGTATATAAAGGAAAGGGCTTGTGCCCCTCCCAAACACCCGTGCGGCAACCTACGACAAAGCAGTGTTTGAAAAGGACAATGACCTCAGCTCTTTTTGCCGATGTGGTTGGTCTGACTCCAGTCTCTCCCTTGGAGGCGTCCTTAGCTTAAGTGGATTCTCTTGTGGGAACCAAACTGAAAGGGGAATAGCGGTGCCTGAAGCTGGGCTCGATCCAACTGCACTGCAGGCCTCCAGGATCGCAAATGTTTCTAGAGGAGCTGTTTTCGTCTCCTTGGCTATGCTCTCGGCGCAGTGCGTCTTGGGAGCGCCACTTGCAGAGACATGGCTGCGCCGCCTCCTAGTTAGAGCGTGACTTCGAAAAGGTGTTCTGCGATATTTGCAGCCCAGACGAAATCCCGGCACTTAGCCAGTCGCTTCCCCTTTGGCATTCTGGGCTTCAGGTTCTTCCCTTTGACCTTTCAGCTTGCCTGGTGGTCTATTAAACAGGGGTCTGCCTGCCCGCTAAATCTAGGCTCACTTCTGACTGTGGATCTTTTTAGAGTCTCAGATTAAGGGAACATGTGCCCTTCCCCACCCAGATTGCTTGGCTTAGGAAGAACTCTGTGGGCACTCCATGAAATTGCTGAGCAGTCACGTTAGAATGGATAAAAGGAAGTCCTTCTTCACCCAAAGAGTGATTAACATGTGGAATTCACTGCCACAGGAGGTGGTGGCAGCTACAAGCATGGACAGTTTCAAGAGGAAATTAGATAAACAGATGGAGCAGAAGTCCATCAGTGGCTATTAGCCACAGGGTACAGATAGGAACTCTTGGTCTGGGGCAAGGGATGCTCTGTACTCTTGGTGCTTGGGGGGGGGCAGCAGTGGGAGGGCTTCTAGTGTCCTGGCCCCACTGCTGGACCTCCTGATGGCACCTGGTCTTTCTGGCCCCTGTGTGACACAGAGTGTTGGACTGGATGGGCCATTGGCCTGATCCAACATTGGCTTCTCTTATGTTCTTACATGGAATTCACTGCCACAGGAGGTCACAGCGGCTACAAGCATGGACGGCTTTAAGAAGGAATTAGATAAACAGATGGAGCAGAGGTCCATCGGGGGCTATTAGCCACAAGGTACAGATAGGAACTCTCGGTCTGGGGCAAGGGATGCTCTGTACTCTTGGTGCTGGGGGGGGCAACAGTGGGAGGGCTTCTAGCGTCCTGGCCCCACTGCTGGACCTCCTGATGGCACCTGGTCTTTTTGGCCACTCTGTGACACAGAGTGTTGGACTGGATGGGCCGTTGGCCTGATCCAACATTGGCTTCTCTTATGTTCTTATGTTGAACCAGCATGGCCTCTCTCCGCAGCTCTGGCTTGTTGGTTGGTTGGAGATGTCATATAAGAGAAGCTCTTCTCAGCCTGCCTTCAGCTGTCTTTCCACCAGCTTTAGGGGGATTTGCAGCCCGCAGGGAAGAGGCTGTTTCAGATTGGGTGCTTCAGGGACAGCCTTTCAAAGACTTAAAGCGAGCGCCGTGACCTGGATAGGCCCAGGCAAGCCGATCTTGTCAGATCTCAGAAGCTAAGCAGGGCTGACCAAGTACTTGGATGGGAGATCTCCAAGGAATACCGGGGCCGGGATGCAGAGGCAGGCAATAGCAAGCCACTAGGGGTTGCCAGAAGTCAACCATGACTTCCAATCACACACACACACACACACACACACGAAGACTTAAAAAGAGCAGTTCTGTGCCCCCTCAACCTTCAGCCAGTTTGCTGTCGTGGTTAAGTGTGCGGACTCTAATCTGGGAGAACTGGGTTTGATTCCCCACTCCTCCACTTGCACCTCCTTGGGCAAGCCATAGTTCTGATAAAAGCTGTTCTTGAAAAAGAGCAGTTTCTGTCAGAGCTCTCTCTGCCCCACCTACCTCACAGGGTGTCTGTGGTGGGGAGGGGAAGGGAAAGGAGTTTGTAAGCCGCTTTGAGACTCCCTTCGGTAGTGAAGGGCGGAGTATGAATCCAATCTCCTCCTCCTCCTCCTCCTCCTCCTCCTCCTTCTCTTCTTCTTCTTCTTCTTCTCCTCCTCCTCCTCCTCCTCCTCCAAGATTAGAGTCCATGCTCTTAACCACTAACCCAAACTGGCTCTTGACACACACCCCAAGCACATAGAGTGTTGGACTGGATGGGCCACTGGCCTGATCCCACAGCGGCTTCTCTTATGTTCTGCCAGCAGGAGGTGCTGTGGGAGAAGCGGTCCGGCCTCCTCCTTAACCCCCCCCCCACGGCATTCTGCGGAGGCATGCTGGCTTCTGTCCCCTTCCAGCTGTCTCGGGCGCAGAGGACAACAACTGCGTGCTCGGAAGGGATGGGCGGCCCCCTGTCTGCGCTGGGATTAGCGAGTGCCGCGGCACTTGACCCCCTGCCCCAGGGAAGGCCTCTCCAGGTCCGAGTCTGGAGTGGAGGAGGGGGAAGGGGCGTCTGAGCTGGGATTAGGAGGAAAGGTGACCCCGAGGCACCCTCTCCCCGCCACTCTGGTGCGCTCATAAGAACATAAGAACATCAGAGAAGCCAGTGTTGGACCAGGCCAACGGGCCACCCAGTCCAACACTCTGTGTCACACAGTGGCCAAAAGAATTGGGTATGTTTATCCTGGGAAAGAGAAGGCTTAGAGGAGACACGATTGCAGTCTTCAAATATTTGAAGGGCTGTCTTGTACAAGAGGGAGCAGATCTATTCTCTTTTGCTCCGAATTGCAGGACTAGATCTAATGGGTGGAAATGACAAGGGAGTCGTAACCGGCTAGATATCAGGAGAAACTCCCTAACTTTAAGGGTGGCTGAGCAGTGGAACAGACTGCCTCAGGAGGTGGTGGATGCTCCTTCCCTGGACGTTTTCAAGCGGAGGTTGGACGACCATCTTTTGGGTATGTTGTAGGTAGGTAGGGCTATCTTTCGGCTATGCTCCTGCAGAGTGCAGGGGGTTGGACTCGATGACCTGGAAGGTCCCTTCCAACTCTAACGTTCTATGATTCTAGGAGGTCCAACAGTGGGGCCAGGACACTAGAAGCCCTCCCACTGTTGCCCTCCCAAGCACCAAGAAGACAGAGCATCCCTTGCCCCAGACTGTGAGTCCCTATCTATACCTTGTGGCTCATAGCCACTGATGGACCTCTGCCCCAGATGTTTATCCAATTCCCTCTTGAAGCTGCCCGTGCTTGTAGCTGCCACCACCTCCTGTGGCAGTGAATTCCACGTGTTAATCACTCTTTGGGTGAGGAAGGACTTCCTTTAATCTGTTCTAACCCGACTGCTCAGCAATTTCATGGAGTGCCCACAAGGAGTTCTTGTATTGTGAGAAAGGGAGAAAAGTCCTTCTTTCTCAACCTGCTCAATCCCATTCATAATCTTATAAACCTCAATCATGTCACCCCTCAGCCGTCGTTTCTCCAAGCTAAAGAGCCCCAAGTGTTTCAACATTTCTTCATAGGGAAAGTGTTCCAACCCTTTTATCATTCCAGTTGCCCTTTTCTGCACTTTTTCCAGTGCTATAATATCCTTTTTGAGGTGTGGTGACCAGAACTGTACACTCTGCAAGCAGGGGCTCTGTTGCTCCCCGGACGGGGTCTGCTCGTGTGGAGGTGGGTCTGCACTCTGGGCCTGGCTCCCCGCGGAAGAGGGAACCCCCCTTTAATTCTCCTTGTCTGAAGTGACAGATGGGATCGGAAATGGGAAAGGAAGGTTTTGTGTATCCCCGTGTGGGTATTTTAAATCAATATTTTTATCAATAAGATAGAAAGCTTTAGCAATGACAGTTAACAATATAGATTTCAAGTATGTGTATCGAAAACAATAACTTAACAAAACAATAGAACTCTGAATTGTGAGGAAACATTTCATGCAACCAGATACAGCCAGTTTAGTGTCGTGGTTAAGTGCGTGGATTTTAATCTGGGAGAACCACGTTTGATTCCCCACTCCTCGACTCACAGTTGCTGGGTGACCTTGGGCAAGCCGTAGTTCTGACAGGAGCTGTTCTTGAAAAAGAGCCATTTCTGTCAGAGCTCTCTCAGCCCCACCTGCCTCACATGGGGTGTCTCTTGTGGGGAGGGGAAGGGAAAGGAGTTTGTAAGCCGCTCTGAGACTCCTTTGGGTAGTGAACAGTGTTCCCTCTAAGCTGAGTTAGTGTGGGCTAGGTCACATTTTTTTAGCCTCCAGCTCACAGATTTTTGTCTTCGCTCAGGGAAGGAGGCCTCCAGAGCAAACTAATCTATGCAGCAGCCAAATCGCTTGCTCACAGCTTTAATGCCAGTAGCTCACCAAGTAGAATTTTTGCTCACAAGACTCCATCGCTTAGAGGGAGCATGGGTAGTGAAGGGCAGGGTATAAATCCAATCTCTTCTTCCTCTTCGCCTTCTTCTGGAGAGCCAATTTGGTGTAGTGGTTAAGTGCACGGACTCTTATCTGGGAGAACCGGGTTTGATTCCCCACTCCTCCACTTGCACCTGCTGATGTGACCTTGGGTCAGTCACAAGCTCTGGCACAGCTGTTCTCTCAAGGACAGTTTCTGTCAAGAGCTCTCTCAGCCCTGCCGACCTCACAGGGGGTGTCTGTTGTGGGGAGGGGAAGGGAAAGGAGTTTGTAAGCCACTCTGAGATGCCTTTGGGTAGTGAAGGGCGGGGTATAAATCCAATCTCTTCTTCTTCTACCTCACAGGGTGTCTGTTGTGGGGAGGGGAAGGGAAAGGAGTTTGTAAGCCACTCTGAGATGCCTTTGGGTAGTGAAGGGCGGGGTATAAATCCAATCTCTTCTTCTTCTACCTCACAGGGTGTCTGTTGTGGGGAGGGGAAGGGAAAGGAGTTTGTAAGCCACTCTGAGATGCCTTTGGGTAGTGAAGGGTGGGGTATAAATCCAATCTCTTCTTCTACCTCACAGGGTGTCTGTTGTGGGGAGGGGAAGGGAAAGGAGTTTGTAAGCCACTCTGAGATGCCTTTGGGTAGTGAAGGGCAGGGAATAAATCCAATCTCTTCTTCTTCTACCTCACAGGGTGTCTGTTGTGGGGAGGGGAAGGGAAAGGAGTTTGTAAGCCACTCTGAGATGCCTTCGGGTAGTGAAGGGCGGGGTATAAATCCAATCTCTTCTTCTTCTACCTCACAGGGTGTCTGTTGTGGGGAGGGGAAGGGAAAGGAGTTTGTAAGCCACTCTGAGATGCCTTTGGGTAGTGAAGGGCAGGGAATAAATCCAATCTCTTCTTCTTCTACCTCACAGGGTGTCTGTTGTGGGGAGGGGAAGGGAAAGGAGTTTGTAAGCCACTCTGAGATGCCTTTGGGTAGTGAAGGGCAGGGAATAAATCCAATCTCTTCTTCTTCTACCTCACAGGGTGTCTGTTGTGGGGAGGGGAAGGGAAAGGAGTTTGTAAGCCACTCTGAGATGCCTTTGGGTAGTGAAGGGCGGGGTATAAATCCAATCTCTTCTTCTTCTACCTCACAGGGTGTCTGTTGTGGGGAGGGGAAGGGAAAGGAGTTTGTAAGCCACTCTGAGATGCCTTTGGGTAGTGAAGGGCAGGGAATAAATCCAATCTCTTCTTCTTCTACCTCACAGGGTGTCTGTTGTGGGGAGGGGAAGGGAAAGGAGTTTGTAAGCCACTCTGAGATGCCTTTGGGTAGTGAAGGGCAGGGTATGAATCCAATCTCTTCCTCTTCTTCTACCTCACAGGGGGTGTCTGTTGTGGGGAGGGGAAGGGAAAGGAGTTTGTCAGCCGCTCTGAGACGCCTTTGGGCAGTGAAGGGCAGGGTACGAATCCAATCTCTTCTCTTCTTCTCTTCTTCTTCTTCTTAATACAGAAAAAAGTGAGCATATTTTTTAAGGAGTTTGTTGTCCCTTGTGGCGGAATTATTGATATAATCAAAGAAGATGTGCCATTTCTCCAAAAAGCATGACTGATAATTTTGGGCTTTCTGCCAACACCAACGGATCCGATGTTTTCTCCATCACTATCAGTTCCCATATTTTCACAACCCATTTGTCTAACCGTAGGGGTCGTATCCGACTTCCGTGCATGTGTGTTTGGGGGTTGCCAACCTCCAGGTGGGGCCTCATTTGGGGGGCATTCCTGTGCCATGGGGCGGCCGTTACTGAAGCGAGCGGAAGATCTGCACCAGGCAATGGCTGCCAGCCAAGAGAAAGATAGCTACGGAGTTCACTGGTATACTGAACCACCTGTGAAGAGCAAGTCTTGAGTTCCAATGCTGCCTGAGGCCTGAAGTAGGGTCGCCGGCCTCCAGTTGGGGGCCGGAGATCTCCTGGAATGACAAATGATTTCCAGACCGCAGAGATCAGCTCCCCTGGAGGAAAATGCCTGCTTTGGAGGGTGATGTCTATGGTATTGTGCCCCACTGCGGTCCCTCCCATACCCAAACGCTCCCCTCCCCAGGTTCTGCCCCCCAAATCTGCAGGAATTTCTGAACCAGGAGTTGGCAAGCCCTACTGAGGGGTCAGAACCAGCACCGCAGTTGGGCTCAGAAGCTGATAACTGATGTGGGGTGATACCCTCTGGTCTTTCTGGCTAGAACTGCTGCTGGCAGAGAGATGTTGTTCTTGGAGACCAAGCCCGACCAGGAAAGGCTGAAGGACTCGGGAATGTTCAGTCTGGAGAAGAGGATGTTTTTTGGGGGGGAGAGATGATTGCTCTCTTGAAGTATCTGAACGGTTGTCACTCAGAGGAGGGCAGGGAGCTGTTCCTGTGGGCAGCGGAGGAGAGGACTCGCAAGAACGGGTTTAAACTAAGGACGGGAAGGTACCGGCTGGATATTAGGAAGAACGTTTTTAAAGTAAGAGTAGTCCAGCAGTAGAGAGCTGCGGTGGCTCAAGTGGTTCAGACGCTGAACTGCACACCGGAAGGTAGTTCAGCAGTTCGAGACCCGGGTGCCGCATGACGGAGTGAGCTCCCGTCTCTAGTTCCAGCTCCTGCCAACCTAGCAGTTCGAAAGCAAGAAGCTGCAAGTAGATCAATAGGCACCACTTCGGTGGGAAGGTAACAGCGTTCTGTGCACCTTGGTATCTAGTCATGCCGGCCACATGACCATGGAAACATCTTCGGACAGCGCTGGCTCTTCGGCTTGGAAACGGAGATGAGCACCGCAACCCTAGAGTTGGATTCGACTGGCTTTCAAGCAAGGGGAAATCTTTACCTTTATCTAGTTCAGCAGTGGAATCAGTCGCCTAAGGAGGTGGTGAGCTCCCCTCACGGGCGGCCTTCAAGCAGAGGCTGGATAGACACTTTTCAGGGTTGTTTTAGGCCCATCCCGCACTGAGCTGGGGTTTGGACAAGATGGCCTGTACGGCCCAACTCTATGATTCCATTAGTTGCTGTAGCTTTTCCGGGTTGCATGGCCGTGGTCTCGGCATTGTAGGACCTGACGTTTCGCCAGTAGCTGTGACTGGCGTCCTCGGAGGTATAATGCAGAAAGACGGAGCACTCTCTGTGTCAAGGTGAGAAGAAAAATGGTAGGCAGGTAATTTGTATCTACTCAGGAAGGTGGGGTAGGGCTGAATCATTGTCTGTGGACATGCTAATGGTATTGACTCAGCCCTACCCCACCTTCCTGAGTAGATATAAATGACCTGCCTACCATTTTTCTTCTTCTCACCTTGTCACAGAGAGTCCTCCATCTTTCTGTGTTATACCTCTGAGGACGCCAGTCACAGCTACTGGCGAAACGTCAGGTCCTACAATGCCGGGACCACGGCCACACAACCTGGAAAATCTGCAGCAACTAATGAACTCCGGCCGTGAAAGCCTTTTACAATCTATGATTCTATGTTGTGTTGTTGAGCTTCAGTCCAACGGCACATTCCTGGCAGGGCAGAGAAGGAGGCTTTGCGCTTCTCTCCTTCTCGGTAGAGGAGGGGGAGCGTGGCCCGGGCCGGGCAAATGCTGTCTGGGCCTTGCTAGGCAGTGGCTGGTGGCAGATGGGCGCCTTCAGTAGCCCCCCCCCCGTGCCACAGAGCCAAGCCGTTACCATCTGCTCCCGGCAGCTGCCGCCCCAGGGCTGAATCTGACCAGTTGTGGTGAAGAAAGGAGTGACGGAAGAAGGGGCGGCGGGAAGGCTGTTTACTGTGCGTTTCCCCCAGAGCTTCTCAAAGGAGATTTGAGAGGAATTACCGCCCAGTCATGGCAGGTTGGAAATGCGGGGAGGGGGAGGCAGACAGCTGGCTGGGCCGGGCTGGGGGGGGCGGGTGTTGCTTTCTAGGGAGAGGCGTCCACAGATGCCCAGAGAACGACTTAGTGGGAGGGTGCAGGATCCGCATGCCCGAGATAACTTCTTTCACTCGTGCCTTTAGAAATGTCTATCCCGCCCCCTCGTCCTGGGGCTGCTGAAAGCCGGGAGAAATAACAAAGATGCAATAAGCGCCAAGACACACACAGACCTACCAGAAGTAGCATTACTAAATATTCTTCCAGATATTCTAAATATTCTTCCAGATATTACTAAATATTCTTCCAGATATTACTAAATATTCTTCCAGATGTTACTAAATATTCTTCCCGATATTACTAAATATTCTTCCCAATATTCTAAATATCCTTCCCGATATTACTAAATATTCTTCCAGATATTCTAAATATTCTTCCCGATATTACTAAATATTCTTCCTGATATTCTAAATATTCTTCCCGATATTACTAAATATTCTTCCAGATATTACTAAATATTCTTCCAGATAGCCAGACAGAGAGCCAGTTTGGGGTAGTGGTTAAGTGTGCGGACTCTTATCTGGGAGAACCGGGTTTGATTCCCCACTCCTCCACTTGCATCTGCTGATGTGACCTTGGGTCAGTCACAAGCTCTGGCACAGCTGTTCTCTCAAGGACAGTTTCTGTCAAGAGCTCTCTCAGCCCCACCTACCTCCCAGGGTGTGTCTGTTGTGGGGAGGGGAAGGGAAAGGAGTTTGTAAGCCACTCTGAGACGCCTTTGGGCAGTGAAGGGCGGGGTATAAATCCAATCTCTTCTTCTTCTTCTTTCTTCATAGTAAGGAAAACTAGTATGTAATAATCTACACCTTTACTGTGGCAAGAATTTGGCTAGCCAAATGTTGGAAAGCAGAAAAAAATACCCTCAAAAGGAGGGATCGATAGAAAAATGGTTGTTAATGGCAGAAACGGACAGGTTAAGTTTATTTTCGCAGGGGAAAGAATATGATGTATTTGAAAAAAAGACGGGGAGAAAACTGTATGTTTGGTTGGAAAGGATGATGTAAAAAATTGAGTCTTAAGTGATATGTATATAATGTTATAAATTATAAATAAACAGTTAAAAAAAAGACACACCCCCAAGAATGACAAGGAGATCGACCCCAGGGGCAGCAAAGCCCTGGTAGAAACAATTAAGATCTTCACGCAAAAGCCCAGAGGGAAAAAACCTCCACAAAGGATATTAAAAGCATATAAAAGCAACAAAACAAGATGTAACACGACTCCTGGGGAAGAGAGAATGCGAAAAATTAACATAAGCTCATCAGCTCCCTCCAGGGGGTAAAACCATTTTTTATTTTGCTGTCGTCACAGCTGACTTGTGGTATAAGTCTCAAGGCATGGGACCTTCAGAGATGGCTTTACCTTTGCCTGCCTCTGCATAGTAAACCTGGACTTCCTTGGCGATCTCCCATTGTCAAGGTCCCGCAGTAATCAGTTCTCAATGACGTTCCTGCAGAAGGTACAAGTTTATTGAGTACAGTAAAGGCAGGTCGTCTGTGCATACATTCAGTGTCAGAACGAGAAGAAGAAATTGGATTTTATACCCCGCCTTTCACTACCCAAAAGAGTCTCAAGAGCACCTTACAAACTCCTTTCCCTTCCCCTCCCCACAACAGACACCCTGTGAGGCAGGTGGGGCTGAGAGAGCTCAGACAGAAACAGCTCTTTTTCAAGGACAGCTCTTGCCAGAACATAGGTGTTCTCAAGTAGGCCCCCATATCGGTCATCGGGTACTTCAAGGACTAGACCTGTTTTGCTTCAGACACAGAACTGTGTCAGGTGCATTCTTGGCCGTTTGGAGACCTTGTCCCCACATCTGAACTCTCTCCAGCATCCAGATTCTGAGGTGTCCTGTGGATACTTGAACAGTGCCTTAGAGAGAAAGGGAGAGAGAATACTGAACCCATAAGCTCCAGTGGGACATTTTCCTCCAGTGTCCCAGCCAGCCACAACTGAGGCACGGGGTCGGAACTCCGAAACAACTCTCTTGTGCGCCAGCAAGGTCCACGGGATCATAGAGCTGTAGCTGACCATATTCTGCTATGGTCAGGCCTCACCTGGAGTCCCGTGTCCAGTTTTGGGTGCCACACTTTAGGAAGGATGTTGACAAGCTTGAGCGTGTCTGGAAGAGGGCGACCAGGATGGTGAGAGGGTTGGAATCCAAGTCTTAGAGGAAAGGGTGAAAGAGTTGGGTCTGTTTAGCCTGGGAAAGAGAAGGCTTAGAGGGGACACGATTGCAGTCTTCACGTATCTGAAGGGCTGTCATGTAAAAGATGGAGCAGATCTATTCTCTCTCGCTCTGGACTGCAAGACTAAATCTAATGGGTGGAAATTACAAGGGAATCGTTACCGGCTAGATATCAGGAGAAACTTCCTAACTGTAAGAGTGGTTGAGCAGTGGAACAGCTTGCCTCGGGAGGTGGTGGATGCTCCTTTGCTGGACATTTTCAAGTGGAGGCTGGACGACCATCTTTTGGCTATGTTGTAGGTATGTAGGGCTGTCTTTCGGCTCTGCTCCTGCAGCAGGCAGGGGGTTGGACTAGATGACCTGGAAGGTGCCTCCCAACTCTAACATTCTATGATTCTATGATTCTATCTGCAGGCAATAACGCTTATGCATACATTGCATGTGGGAATCAGCATGCACACCCTACGTCTGTTTCCAACATGTATTGCGTTTTCTTTGCAGGAATCTGTTCCTGTTATTCTATTCGGAATCTTGACCTAGAAAGGATATTGGATAATAGCAGAAACAATTCTTGGAGGTTTTCCTCCCCCTTCCTTGGAGATAGATCAAGATGGGCACCCGTGTTAATCTGTCTGTAGCAGTAGAAAAGAACAAGGGTCCAGTTACTCCAGTGGCACCTTCAGGACTAACACCATTTGCGGCAGGGTAGGAGCTTCCATGAGTCATAAGAGAAGCCAATGTTGGATCAGGCCAATGGCCCATCTAGTCCAACAGCGGCCAAAAACACCAGGTGCCATCAGGAGGTCCAGCAGTGGGGCCAGGACACTGGAAGCCCTCCCACTGCTGCCCCCTCCAGCACCAAGAATAGAGTGCATCACCTGCCCCAGACTGAGAGTTCCCATCTATACCCTGTGGCTAATAGCCACTGATGGACTTCTGCTCCATATGCTTATCCAGTTCCCTCTTGAAACTGTCCGTGCTTGTGGCTGCCACCACCTCCTTTGCAAAAGGAGAGAGGAGCAAAAAGAAATGGCAGGTGGTGCTGAGGAACAGCGCAGCACCATCTGACATTCAATCCAACTGTGCTGTGTATTCAGTTCAAAGAGCCCATCGGCAAGTGTCCCCTTGGAAATTATTCCAACCTTGGGACCAGTGACCCAGGAAAGCTCCCACCCTGCCACCAATTTTGCCAGTCTTGAAGGTGCTAGCGGACCTTTGCTCTTTTCCCGTTCCTCCTATCTCTCAGACCAGATTAAAAACCCACACTGGCTAGAATAAACATCTGGTTTTAAAATCCGTCTTCCCCCAAGTAGTTTCTGCTTATGACGACCCTATGAATCAGTGACCTCCAAGACATCCTCTCGTTAACAGCCTTGCTCGGGTCTTGCAAATTGAGGGCCTTTGTGACTTCCTTGAGTGAATCAATCCGTCTCATGTCGGGTCTTCCTCTATTTCTGCTGCCGTCATCATCATCATCGTCCTTTGTTGGTGTCATGACCCCAGCGGGTTGCCACCTTCAGCTGCCACCACTCTGGACTTTGGGTCCCTTTGAGAAGGCCCAGAGTACCCTCCCAAGCCCATCCAAAATGCCCCTTTTCTTGGCTTATGATGACCAGGCAGGGAACAATTAAACAAATGGTTTATTAATACAGTAACGGGGCAAAGAAAACCAGACAAGGTGCTTTAAAATATATAACAGTGTATAAAGGCAAACATAAACAAATCTAACGCGACTACCTATTTCTTCTTAACTGGTTACTACTTCAAGGCCCACAGCCCCCTTATACCCGGCCTCCTGTCTGTACTCACTTTGTCCCAAGTGAGGGATCTTTCTCTCAGACCAGTCCCCTCAGTTATACTTTGTGTGTGGCAAGACCGCAGAAGAGACAAGAACTCAGTTTCACCATTCAGAAAGCTTAAGTTACATCGCCTCACACAATCCCTGAGCTCCGATTGGTTACAACCATCGCTAAGCATTATGGGGATTGTAGGCTGTCTGCTTTCCACTCCCACACGGGTCTCTACAGGTCTAGGCCTCTTGGTCTTAAACAGATCATGACAGTTGGTCTTTAAGGTGCCCCTGGACTCAAACTTTGTTCTGCTGCTTTAGACCAACATGGCTACCCACCTGATTCTGTCTTTCCCACTGACTCTTGTCTTCTCCTAATGTGACAAAAGTACAATAGCCTCAGTTTAGTCATTTTAGCTTCAACAATTGGTAAATCCTACATTAACTGAAAGATCATCTGAGGCTGCAGTCCTAGGCACACTTTTCTTGTGAGTAAGCCCGGTGGTGGAACGTGCCTGCTCTGGTCTGCAGCCTCTGTTCTGCCCTGCCTTCCTAGATTCTTCTCAACCCCTGGAGGGGCTTTTGGGTAACCCACCACCACCATCTGATCTTTACAGGAATTGCCCACTGGGAGGGTCAGGGCTCCCAGCTTCCCTTCCAAGTTCTGAGGACTTGCCTCTCTGTCTCCCACTGCTTAGTGCCTGGTCACCACAGGGACAGTTTACTACTGTGTGTGCCCCAGAAGGCACAGTCACTTGCCAACTGCCTGCCTTCCCCCTGGCTTTCCTTTTAAAATAGCATGTCCAAGATAGTGGAGGTCTATGTGATACAGAGAACCACTGCCAGCATCAAAAGTTATAAAGTATTTATTAAAAAGAAAATGTTTACAAGCATATTTTTAGCACAGCAGCAGATTGAGCAAGGGATCCAAAAGAAATTAGTAAAACACAAATCCTCTGTCCCTCTCTCTATACATGCCCTATCAGATGTTAAAACAGGACAGGCTCCTTAAATTTAGGAAGTTATAAATCTCTACAGATTTACCATTACCTTGAAGCTTGCACCAGCTCTTTAGGCGAGCCCATGTTCAGTGCCTGCCTCCCCAGTGGAGAGGTCTGTGTCTGCTCCTGGACTCAGCACCCAAGGAAAAGAGACCTCCTTCCTGCTGCAAGGAATTTTTATTGTATTTCTCCACCCAATGACCTGATCACACCAGGTCAAAGAGGCTTTTCCTGGATATCTCCCGGAATCTCCTTCCTGAAGACCCTCTAGCATTTAACACCTCCAAATCTCTGTTCCCTGCTTGGGGAAGGGGGAGAGCTTGAACCACCCATTATCTCTCCTGCTAGATCTATTTAGCATTTGCATGAGGGTAAGCTGGAAAGCAAATGCACTGATTCCCCCCGCCCCTCAGCCTGTTCTCTGGCCGGGGTGGGTGGGAAGGGGAGGACTTTAAAAACGCACAGTAGAGGTTTTGCTCTGCTCAAACCTCCCAGGAAAAATGCATTTCTTCACAAGCCCCGCTGAACTCACTGCGATGTAGGTCCAAGGAAACATGCAGTGGGGTTAAGCTATTCTCATCGCTTGTGGAAGAGGTCTAGAGACTGCAATCTCTTGTTTTTCAAAATGTTTTTAATTATTCTCTCCTGCCTCGCTGCTACGTTCCATTTAGGCGGCTTATAAGCAAAGCATAAAAAGTAATTTACACAAACCAATCCAGGAGAACCGGAAGCCCTAAAAACAAATAAATCAGCAGGGTTTAAAACACCAGCTATTTAAAAACAGCGAGAAACAAGACAATTAAGACGGTTGAGGGAGGAAAGAAACGCTGGGGAGGACCTGTCCCTGGTGCTGAACGGAGACGGCTCGAAGAATAGATGCTTGCCGTGGAAGGCTGGCCTTCCCGTCTACTTTCCAGAACAGCTTGTCCTGGGAAGTAAGAAATGCCCCAAAATGTGTTACCAGCCCAAGAAGTTGCACTGTTTATCCCAGCATTCTTTGCAGGATGCTGCAGCATATCGTCCAGGTTATGTGAGCGCATGAGCATAACAAAGATGCCTTATCTTGAATCAAACCGCCCCGGTCCATCAGAGTTTGCATTGTTTGCTCAGACTGGTATCAGCTTTCCAGGGTGTCCAGAACAGAATCACCTACTGCCTGGTCCTTTTAACTGGAGATGCCGCCGGGGATTGAACCTGAGGCCTTCTGCGTGCCAGGGTCTACCTGGTGCGACCTCATTTGGAGTACTGTGTACAGTTCCGGTCACCACACCTCAAAAAGGATATTGTAGCCTTGGAAAAAAGTGCAGAAAAGGGCAACTAGAAATGATAAAAGGGCTGTTACCTTTGGCCTTATTATCTGGCCGTTTTCAGGGCGTGCCCTTTTCTGACAGATGTTGTCCATGCACAAATGATCATATCGAAACGATCTCCCATGTCTTGTTTCCGTGCCCCTTCTGTCATGCGCTACGACTCTAATTTCTAAATTTTACTTTGGCTCAATTAGAAGAATATCCTGTTTCCGTAAAGATCCTTATTCTTCTTGGTAATTCAAACCTTGAGATAATGGAAACTGTTGCTAAATTTCTTTTTGGTGTCATTTCTATTCGCCCTTTATTTAATTGATGGGTATACTTGATAATTCCTTGTATCTGTATTTTGCAAATATTATTCTATGCTGTGCTTGTTTTTGTTGTACATGGGTTAGGGTTACATGCCAATAAAGGTAATTGGATTGGATAAAAGGGCTGGAACACTTTCCCTATGAAGAAAGGTTAGAGCGCTTGGGGCTCTTTAGCTTGGAGAAACGCCGGCTGAGGGGTGACATGATTGAGGTTTACAAGATTATGCATGGGACAGAGTAGGTCGGGAAAGAAGTATTTTTCTCTCTTTCTCACAATACAAGAACTTGTGGGCACTCAATGAAATTGCTGAGCAGTCAGGTTAGAACAGATAAAAGGAAGTACTTCTTCATGCAAAGAGTGATTCGCTCGTGGAATTCACTGCCAAGGAGGTGGTGGCAGCTACAAGCATGGAATGCTTCAAGAAGGAATTGAATAAACATATAGAACAGAGATCCATCAGTGGCTATTGGCCACAAGGTATAGATAGGACCTCTCAGTCTGGGGCAAGTGAGGCTCTGTCTTCTTGGTGCTTGAGGGGGGCAACAGTGGGAGGGCTTCTAGTGTCCTGGCCCCACTGCTGGACCTCCTGATGGCACCTGGTATTTTTGGCCACTGTGTGACACAGAGCATTGGACTGGATGGGCCATTGGCCTGATCCAACATTGGCTTCTCTCATGTTCTAATGTTCTCTCTTATGTACCATGGAGCCACAGTCCCTCTCAAGCAGCATAAGACATGAACGTATGAAGCTGCCTTCTACTGAATCAGACCATCGGTCCATCCGAGTCAGTCTTGCCTACTCAGACTGGCAGCAGCTGTCCTGGGTTTCAGGCGGAGGTTCTTTCACATCACCTCCTACTTGGTCCTTTTAACTGGAGGTGCCAGGAATTGAACCCTGGACCTTCTGCGTGGCAAGCAGATGCTGTACCACTGAGGCACTGGCCCTTGTCATGTGCAGCCAGAGGAAACCTCTGCAACATCACACAAGTGTGGTACAGGAGCTTTGAAGTGTTATGGGCCAATCTTGCTTATAAGGGTGGCACTCACGTGTCAAAAATTCTCTTCATTTGCAATTAATCTTTTGCTCTCCAGAGTCAAGTCATCGCATTCAGACAATGGATTCAACCATACAGAGTGGAAATCCACCAGTCCCATGAGTCAAGGCTATCACTGATGTTCCCTAAGGCATGTCTGCCCAACAAACTGAAACTGGTTTAAGGGCCATTCCTGCTTCCCAGTTTGGTGTAGTGGTTAAGTGCGCAGACTCTAATCTGGGAGAACTGGGTTTGATTCCCCACTCCTCCACTTGCAGCTGCTGGATGGCCTTGGGCAAGCCACAGTTCTGTCAGAGCTGTTCTCTCAAGGGCAGTTCACAGGGTGTCTGTTGTGGGGAGGGGAAGGGAGAGGAGTTTGTAAGCTGCTCTGAGACTCCGTGTGAAGGGCGGGGTATAAATTCAATCTCCTCCTCCTCCTCCTCCTCCTCCTCCTCCTCCTCCTCCTCCTTCTTCTTCTTCTTCTTCTTCTTCTTCTTCTTCTTCCTCCTCCCCAGGAATATTATGAACTGAAATTTTGTGGGATGAGAGCTAGGAGTCTGGGAGGGGCCATGGCTCAGTGGTGGAGCATCTGACTGACGTGCAGAAGGTCCCGGGTTCAATCCCCGGCATCTCCAGTTAAAAAGATCAGACTGTAGATGATGGGAAAGACCACTCTGCCTGAGAACCTGGAGAGCCAGTCTGAATAAATGAATCTGACATTAATGGACCAAGGGGCTGCTTCAGGGTAAGGAAGCTTCATGTATGTTCAATGTGGAGGTCTCAGCACTTCGCTGAACTACAGTTCCCAAGATTCCTTGGGAGATAAGCATGACAGGGAGCTGATGGAGGGCTGCTGCCAATCTGAGTAGGCAATACCGACTTTGATGGACCGATGGTGTGACTGAGTATGAGGCAGCTTCACGGGTTCACGCGTGACAGTACAAATGTTATAAGATCGTTGTGCTAATAAAGGGTGGGTCTTGATACTGTTCGGTCCCAAGAAACATCAAAGGGCCACTGCAGAAGTTGTTGTTATTGTTCAGTTGCACAGTTGAGTCCAATTCTTCGCGACCCCATGGACCACATCACGCCAGGCCCGCCTGCCTTCTGTCATGCTCCGGAGTTTGCTTCATTTCATGTTCGTTGCCTCGATGACACTGCCTGACCATCTCATCCTTTGCCGTCCCCTTTTTCTTTGACCTTCAGTCCTTCCCAGCATCAGGGTCTTCTCCAGTGAACATTCCCTTCTCATTCGGGGGCCAAAGTATTTCAGCTTCAGGATCTGGCCTTCCAGGGAACAGACAGGGTTGATTTCTTGTAGGATTGACTGATTCGATCTCCTTGCAGTCCAAGGGACTCTCAAGCGTCTTCTCTAGCACCATTAATTCGAAAGCATCTATTCTTCGGCGCTCGGCCCTCCGTATGGTCCAACTCTCACAGCCATACATGACTCCTGGAGAGCAGAAGTACACTCCCATTTTCGGAACAGCGGGAAAGTCTCATGAAAACTACGGGGCCAGGAATGTATGTGTGTGTGTGTGGGTTTAATTACTAAAGCAAAATTACACCTAATTAACATGCATAAAACGTTTGCGAACGTGATGGACGTGTTGCACTTTCCTTAAGATCCTCACTCGTGCGATTTCCAAGTGCGAGACTCGAAGCCTTCGCTCGCTGAGAGGCACTCGCCCTGTTAGATCAGATTTTAATTTGCACCTCTTAATGTTTTGACGCTGGAAAGGTGTTCTTGCCAGCGGAAGTGCCACCAAGGAGAGAGAGAGAACAATTTCCAGCCACGTTGTACCAAAGCTGTACTTTTGTGTTTCCAGCCAAGATGGAGAGAAGCCCACAGTAAGTCCTGGGTATTCAACAGGCGATTATTCTGACTTCTGGGCTCTGGGAGCCCAACTCCTGGGATCAGAATAACGCACGCAAACTGAGTACATCCCTACTTCGGCTTTCAGATAATCTGGATTTTTAAAATGGTATAGAGACTGGTTAAAACGATGTAAAAGAAGGTGAAGTAGGTGCCCAGCAAGCCGTAAGAAGGCGGGTGTTCTAGGGGCAAGGGGCCACCACAGAAAATGCCCTGTCTCTATTTACCATCTGCCTCACCTCTAAAGGCAGGGACGGTACAGAAAACAGGGCTTGAGAGGCAGGTCTGAACTGGCAGGCTGAACAGTGCAGGAAGAGAACCTCAGAAGAGCCCTGCTGGGTCGGACCAATAATGCATCCTGTCTTACACAGGGGCCAGCCAGTTTCTCTGGAGGGCCAGCAACAGGGCAGGGAGGCTGAGGCCTTCCCCTGAGAAGGACATCAGAAGAGCCCTTCTGAGTCAGACCAGTGAGGGTCCATCCAGTCCAGCCTCCCGTCTCACACAGGGGCCAGCCAGTTCCTCTAGAGGGCCAACAACAGGGCAGAGAGGCCGAGGCCTTCCCCTGATAAGAACCTCAGAAGAGCCCTGCTGGATCAGACCAGGGAAGGTCCCTCTAGTCCAGCCTCCTGTCTCACACAGTGGCCAACTGGTTCCTCTGGAGGGCCAGCAACAGGGCAGGGAGGCCGAGGCCTTCCCCTGAGAGGAACCTCAGAAGAGCCTTGCTGGGTCAGACCAGGGAGGGTCCATCCAGTCCAGCCTCCCGTCTCACACAGGGGCCAGCCAGTTTCTCTGGAGGGCAAGCAACAGGGCAGAGAGGCTGAGGCCTTCCCCTGAGAGGAACCTCAGAAGAGCCTTGCTGGGTCAGACCAGGGAGGGTCTATCCAGTCCAGCCTCCCGTCTCACACAGGGGCCAGCCAGTTCCTCTGGAGGGCCAGCAACTGGGCAGAGAGGCCGAGGCCTTCCCCTGATAAGAACCTCAGAAGAGCCCTGCTGGATCAGACCAGGGAAGGTCCCTCTAGTCCAGCCTCCTGTCTCACACAGTGGCCAACTGGTTCCTCTGGAGGGCCAGCAACAGGGCAGGGAGGCCGAGGCCTTCCCCTGAGAGGAACCTCAGAAGAGCCTTGCTGGGTCAGACCTGTGAGGATCCATCTAGTCCAGCCTCCCGTCTCACACAGGGGCCAGCCAGTTCCTCTAGAGGGCCAACAACAGGGCAGAGAGGCCGAGGCCTTCCCCTGATAAGAACCTCAGAAGAGCCCTGCTGGATCAGACCAGGGAAGGTCCCTCTAGTCCAGCCTCCTGTCTCACACAGTGGCCAACTGGTTCCTCTGGAGGGCCAGCAACAGGGCAGGGAGGCCGAGGCCTTCCCCTGAGAGGAACCTCAGAAGAGCCTTGCTGGGTCAGACCTGTGAGGATCCATCTAGTCCAGCCTCCCGTCTCACACAGGGGCCAGCCAGTTCCTCTAGAGGGCCAACAACAGGGCAGAGAGGCCGAGGCCTTCCCCTGATAAGAACCTCAGAAGAGCCCTGCTGGATCAGACCAGGGAAGGTCCCTCTAGTCCAGCCTCCTGTCTCACACAGTGGCCAACTGGTTCCTCTGGAGGGCCAGCAACAGGGCAGAGAGGCTGAGGCCTTCCCCTGATGTTGCCTCCTGAGTCCTGGCCCTGGAATTCAGAGGCTCACTGCCTCTGAATATGGAGGTTCCTCTCGGTCACCATGGCTAGTAGCCGTTAATAGACTGATCCTCCATGAATCTATCTAATCCCCTTTGTGGCCATCACAACATTCTCTGGCAGCGAGTTCCATATTTTAATCACTCTCTGTGTAAAGTGGTATTTCCTTTTGTCTGTCCCAAACCTACTGCCCATCAGCTTCGCTGGATGCCCTCAAGTTCTAGTCTTTTGGGAGAGGGAGAAAAGGTTCTCTTTGTCAACGCTCCCCACCCCAGGCATAATTTTAGAGACTTCTGTCATTCCCCCCACCCCAGTCGTCTGTTTTCGAAACTGAAAAGTCCTAGCGACTCTTTGGCCCTTCCTCCTAGGGAAGGCACTCCAAGCCCTGAATCATTCTGGTTGCCCTCCTGTGTACTTTTTCCGGCTCTGCAAGAGAGTTCGTACGGTCTGCCTACCGTAAATCTGCAAATCTGTCGTCCCCCCAATTGTTCTCAATTCAGGGCTCTTTTTGTAGCAGGAACTCCTTTGCATATTAGGCGGCACACCCCTAATGTAGCCAATCCTCCAAGAGCTTCCAGGAGCCCCTGGAAGAAGAGCTCTGTAAGCTCTTGGAGGATTGGCTACATTTGGGGTGTGTGGCCTAATATGCAAAGGAGTTCCTGCTACAAAAAGAGCCCTGGTTCTCATTATTGCAAGAAATTGCAAGTAGATAAATAGGTACCACTTCGGTGGGAAGGTAACAGCGTTCCGTGCGCCTTGGCGTTTAGTCATGCCGGCCACATGACCACGGAAATGTCTTCGGACAGCGCTGGCTATTTGGCTTTGAAACGGAGATGAGCACCACAACCCTAGAGTCAGATTCGACTGGCTTTCGAGCAAGGGAAAAACCTTTGCCTTTACTAAGTGCTTTGTTGTGTGTTGTTCTTGCTTCCATGCTAGAGGGCAACACTATTTGACGTGACTCAGTCTAGGCTGTATTGCACTTGTATTGTTATCATGAATCACTATAAGTTATAAGTATAAATACACGTTGATGGGTGTCCGAACTGGGAACCGGGGTGACTAACCAAGAGAGAGATCTTGGAGTCGTAGTAGATAACTCACTGAAAATGTCGAGACGGTGTGTGACTGCAATAAAAAAGGCCAACCCTATGCTCTGCATTATGAGGCAGGGAATTGAAAACAAATCAGCCAGTATCATCATGCCCCTGTATAAATCGATGGTGCGACCTTGTTTGGAGTACTGCGTAGAGTTCTGGTCAACACACCGCAAGAAGGATATTACAGTGTTGGGAAAAGTGCAGAAAAGGGGCAACTAGAATGATAAAAGGGCTGGAACACTTTCCCTATGAAGAAAGGTTAAAGCACTTGGGGCTCTTTAGCTTGGAGAAACGACGGCTGAGGGGTGACACGATCGAGGTTTATAAGATGATGCACGGGATAGAGCAGGTCGAGAAAGAGGTCCTTTTCTCCTTTTCTCACAATACAAGAACTTGTGGGCACTCCATGAAATTGCTGAGCAGTCAGGTTAGAATGGATAAAAGGAAGTCCTTCTTCACCCAAAGAGGGATTCACACATGGAATTCACTGCCACAGGAGGTGGTGGCGGCTACAAGCACAGATGGCTTCAAGAGGGAATTGGATGAACATATGGAGCAGAGGCCCATCAATGGCTATGAGCCACAAGGTATAGGAAGGGACTCTCAGTCTGGGGCAAGGGATGCTCTGTATTCTTGGTGCTTGGGGGGCGCAACAGTGGGAGGGCTTCTAGTGTCCTGGCCCCACTGCTGGACCTCCTGAGGGCACCTGCTATTTTTGGCCACTGTGGGACACAGAGTGTTGGACTGGATGGGCCACTGGCCTGATCCACCGTTGGCTTCTCTTTGATCCAACATGGGCTTCTCTTATGTTCTTAAGGGAGCAGAGTAAATAGCCAGCATTTAAACTAGTTCGAATGGATCCCCTGCTGTCTTCTAAACTGCAAATAGCAACTGCACCTGCCCCTTTAGTTTACTTTAGTTTATTCAATTTATATCCCGCCCTACCCCACAAGTGGGCTCAGGGCGGCTTGTTGTTGCTGTTGTTGTTCAGTCGCCCAGTCGAGTCCGACTCTTCGCGACCCCATGGACCAGATTACACCAGGCCCTCCTGTCTTCTGCTGTCCTCCGAAGTTTGCTCAATTTCATGTTTGTTGCATTGGTGAGACTGTCTGACCATCTCATCCTTTGCTGTCCCCTTCTTCTTCTTTGACCTTCAATCTTTCCCAGCATCAGGGTCTCCAGTGAGGGCTCCCTTCTCATTTGGTGGCCAAAGTATTTGAGCTTCAGCTTCAGGATCTGGCCTTCCAGGGAACAGTCAGGGTTGATTTCTTTTAGGATTGACTGATTCGATCTCCTTGCAGTCCAAGGAACTCTCAAGAGTCTTCTCCAGCATCATAACTCAAATGCATCTGTTCTTCGGTGCTTGGCCTTCCTTTTGGAGGCTTACAACACTGGTAAAACAATAAATGATAATTTGACACTAAATAATAATTCATCAAAGCCTCAACAATTCCAGTTTAAAAATTTCTGATGGCAGAATGTTGTTGTTCAGTCGCACAGTCGAGTCCGACTCTTCGCGACCCCATGGACCAGATTACGCCAGGCCATCCTGTCTTCTGCTGTCCGCTGAAGTTTGCTCAATTTCATGTTTGTTGCATCGATGACACTGTCTAACCATCTCATCCTTTGCCGTCCCCTTCTTCTTTGACCTTCAATCTTTCCTAGCATCGGGGTCTTCTCCAGCGAGTGCTCCCTTCTCATTGGGTGGCCAAAGTATTTGAGCTTCAACTTCAATCTCTGGCCTTCCAGGGAACAATCAGGGTTGATTTCTTTTAGGATTGAATGATTTGATCTCCTTGCAGTCCAAGGGACTCTCAAGAGTCTTCTCCAGCACCATAGTTCAAAAGAATCTATTCTTCGGCGTTCGGCCATCCTTATAGTCCAACTCTCGCAGCCATACATTACTACGGGGAATACCATTGCTTTGGCCATGCGGACTTTTGTTGGCAAGGTGATGTCTCTGCTTTTTATCATGCTGTCTAGGTTTGCCATCACTTTCCTCCCAAGGAGCAGGCGTCTTTTAATTTCATGGCTGCAGTCACCATCTGCAGTGATCTGGGATCCCGGGAACGTGAAGTCTGTCACTACTTCTACGACTTCCCCTTCTATTTGCCAAGGAGTGATGGGGCCAGATGCCATGATCTTAGTTTTTTTGATGTTGAGCTTCAAGCCCACTTTTGCGCTCTCCTCTTTCACCCTTACTAACTATTGCGTCTGCTGCAATACTGTCGGGGACGGCGCATTCTGTTAAGAGACCAAACTCAGCTGACTCTGGTGCCAAGTTGATACACGCAGTGCCCTAAGACAGGTTCAGGCGAATTTGATCTGGATTGGGGCCCATAGCACAGAGGGGAGGGCGTTAGCCCTCTCCTCCGTTGTCCTCCGGCTCACACAATTTTTGTCTTAGCTCAGGAATGATGGGGCTCCAGAGGAGACTGGTTTACACAGCAGCCAAACCGCTCGCTCACAACTTGAACGCCGGCAGCTCGCAAAGTGGAATCTTTTGCTCACGAGACTCCGCAGCCTCGAGGGAGCATTGCGTGGGAGAGATCCAAGAGACCTCCGGCTTCCCCAGGCTGCCCTGGTCCCGACTTCTGGTCTCTGAATCCTCTCCCAAGATACCTCTGGCAGCCCCTTCCCCTTTCGCACCATCCGAACCCCCTCTGGACTTCTTCCTCCAAAGCCCGAGCAGGGGGCAGCCGCTGCCCCACTTTGCAGATGTCTGGGAAGCGGGGAGATGGTTGCTAGGTAACCACCAGAAAGCTCATTAATGGCTGAGATTGAATAGTGAGCTTGGGAAGGAAGGAAGGGAGGAAAAGGAAGAGGAAGGTGAAAAGAAGGTGTTATAGAGGGGAGGGGACCGTGGTGCTTACAGGCCCTGGAACCACACGGAGTCCCGGCCTTGCCAGTACCTCTGGGTAGCAGTCACATCCCCGGCTCCTATTATTCCCCGTGCGTCCATGGAAACGGGCCTTCCAGATCTTGGGGAGCACCTTATTTCCTCCGCTTTCCCCTCATTTTCTCGCCGAGGGAGGCCAGCAGTCTCCTTTTATTAATCGATTTAATTATGGATCTTAAGTCGTTCGCACGCGTCCCCCCCCACACACACACAGACACACGCTCAGAGCGACTGACTTGCGTAGGAAGAACATTGAAAAGCACACTTCAAACAAGGCGCAGCGAAGCAGGGCAAACAAAAGGAATTAATTGAACGACAACAGTGGTTAGAAGCGATTCGAGCAGGCCACCCCTGAGCCGTCCGCCAGATGCTCCCCGGGAGAAAGCACGCGGGATTTCAGGGTCTGTTGGATCCGGGCCCTCTCCGAGATGGGCGGTTCGCGACAAACTAGAAATAGCACGTCTAAAAATACGACACCCTGAGACGTTTGCAATGGCAATCCAAATGGCATCTTTCGGAACAGAGGAAGGCAAGACCTGGCCACGCCAGCCTGTGTTTCTTGGCACACCGGCTGGTTCTCTGCCCACATGGCTAAGGGGGAGCCCAGGAGGTGCTGGCGATGCTCACTAATCACAGACACAGATGCTAACAATCAAGATTCCCTGCCGGTTCTGATGAGGCCTCAATAGTCCCTGGTGCTAGCAGGGCAGGAAATTACAAGAGATTATTAGAGGAACGTCAGCACCGCTGGCGGTCTTGGCTTGGTGCTGTGGCAAACAACCAGAAGCATTACAAGAAAAAGAAGAAGAAGAAGAAGAAGAAGAATGGTTGAGCAATAGAACAGACTGCCTTGGGAAGTGGTGGATGCTCCTTTGCTGGATGTTTTCAAGCAAAGGCTGGACAACCATCTTTCTGGTATGTTCTAGGGCTATCTTTCAGCTACGTTCCTGCAGAGTGCAGGGGTTGGACTAGATGACCTGCAAGGTCCCTTCCAACTCTAACATTCTATGATTCTAAGATGAAGAGGAGGAGGAGGAGATTGGATTTATACCCCCACCCTTCACTTGGAGTCTCAGAGTGGCTTACAAACTCCTTTCCCTTCCCCTCCCCACACCCTGCCCTTCACTCGGAGTCTCAGAGTGGCTTACAAACTCCTTTCCCTTCCCCTCCCCACAACAGACACCCTGTGAAGTAGGCGGGGCTGAGAGAGCTCTTTCGAGAACTGTTATTTCAAGAGCAGCTCTGAGAGAACTATGGCTTGCCCAAGGTCATCCAGTAGCTGCAAGTGGAGGCGCGGGGAATCAAAACTCGCTTCTCCCAGATTAGAGTCCGCACACTTAACCACTCCACCAAACTGGCTCTCTAGAGAAGCCAAATATCTCCCCCACCTCCAGGCATGAAAACCAGACACTGGGTAGAGATGCCAACCTTCAAGTCGGCCTGGAGTTCTCCTGGAACCACAAGACATCTCCAAGCTACAGAGATCAGTTCATCTGGAGGAAATGGGGACTTTGGAGTGTGGTGCATTATACCCCACGTTGGTCCCTCCCCATCCCAAACTTCGTTCTCCCTAGTCTCCGCCCCCGAAATCTCCCAGGAATTCCCCATCCCGGGTTCGGAACACCAGCAGGCCTGCAGGCATCGGGGCTTGGCGTGGCACTCACTCCCTCCCTCCCTAGTGGGCGTTAGACAAGGAATGGTCAATCTAGTCCCCACCTGCGGATGCGGCCTTTGAGCTGGGTTGCCAGCTCCGGGTTGGGAAATCCCTGGAGATTTGGGGGTGGAGCCTGCGGAAGCCAGGATTTGGGGAGAGGAGGGGACCTCAGCACAGTAAAAGGCCACAGGGTCTGCCCTACGAAGCAGCCATTTTCTCCAGGGGGACTCTTTAATCCGGTGATCAGCAGTGCTCCCTCTAAGCTGTGGAGTCTTGTGAGCAAAAAATTCTGCTTTGTGAGCTACCGGCATTAAAGTCGTGAGCTAAGCGATTTGGCTGCGGCATAAAATCAGTATAATATAATAATCACAATCACAATAACAACAATAACAACAACAACAACAATAATAATAAAATCAGTTTGCTCCGGAGCCATCCTTCCCGAGCTAAAACAGAAATGTGTGAGCCGGAGGCTAAAAAACTGTGAGCTGGCTCACACGAACTCAAGCTTAGAGGGAACACTGGCGATCAGCGATTTATTTGTTTTTATTTATTTATTTATTCGTATTTGGATCCCCATCCATCCCGCGAGTGGGCTCAGGGCGGGTCACACCATCTTAAATAACACAGTAAGGTTTAAAACACAATAAAGTGTTTACATTATAAACATTTACAACCCAGTAGTTATAGCTGCTGGTGAAAATTCCCACCCATTCATACTGATTGTTATGGCCGGTTGCTGGTAGATGGGTGGCCAGTAGGTAGGAGACAGCAACCTCGGGGAGACCATGCGTGGACCCCCACTGCCTCAACCAAAAACCTCAAGTAACAAATATATACACTGCAAAAACATTTTTGTTATAACTTAATGTGTTCTATTTATAACTAATATCTTATAAAGTGCATTGTGTGCTATTTTAATATCGTAAAATAGGTATATATATATATATATATATTCATTACATGCAATAAACAATAACAATCAAGTTCATTCAGTATGAAAACTACCAGTCAATTTGCATCGTTATTTTCAAAGTCAAACCCCGACGGGAGTTTCCAGAGTTATACGCCTGCTTCTCCTTGCTTGAAGTCTTCCAAAGGGGGAAAGCTTTCTTTTATAGTTACATTGCTGGTCCTGCAATTGGCACACTAAGCCGCTGAAGTTCATAGGCGGAGCTCTCCTGTCTTTCTTAAGGATGCCTCAACCCAAAGCCTGGCGGAAGAGCTCCGTCTTGCAGGCCCTGCGGAACGGAGTGAGATCCCGCAGGGCCCCGGTCTCGATGGGGAGGCTGTTTCACCAGGTGGGGGCCAGGGCGGTGTTAGCCAAATTGCTCTATTTTAAATATAGCAATTGGTATTATTATTATTATTATTATTATTATTATTATTATTATTATTATTATTATTATTATTATTATTATTATTATTATTATTATTATTATTATTATTATTATGGGTTCTCGCCTGTATATACAGAGAATGCTGCTGTTTTGTAATGGTTCCCAGTAAAAGACACAGAGACCAGGTATAATTAATAAAATATTATTTTACTGAATATAATCCTTATTTATCCATTCACAAACACACAAACAGTATTCAAGCATTCACACACATAAAATAGAACTAAGAAAGCAGAGGGGATTGATGGCTTATGGATACTACCTGTCAGATGTGCAGAAGTCCATGAAGAAGGATTGTGGCCTAAACCCAGAGGGTTCAGGGGTGGGCTGCCATTTTGGCTCATGGCAGAGACACACACTCTAAGGCCATCTGTGTGCTGGGATATACCCACTGTAAGACAATGCAGCCCAATGGGTGGCCCAGGGGGCTAGTCTCAGGTGAGAACAAAAGATTTCCTGGACCAATGATGAGTCCCAGGGGTGTGTGATGTCAGTAGAGGCAGACCTTAGGTTCCAGAGAGGCAGGGTCTGGATTAAACAATAGAAGCCAGGTGTTGGGTAGCCAGTTAAATGGATTATAGGACTTGCTGGCCAGGTAAACAAAAGGTGGGAGACTTCCCTGATTGTCCCTGATTAGCATCAGGAAGGGTCATTAACAATTTGAATGCTTAATTGGGTAATAATCCCTTCATGCAAACGACTGGCAGAGGGAAAGTCCTTTGTCTGCTGTATGGCCCTTAATCCGTGTATGTGACATGCGGCAGGTATGTAATGGAGTCCCAATAAAAAGTAAAAAGACAGCTTTTTCCTTTCTCTATGGGCTTCTACCTTGGCATCCATTTTACAGTCTAGACAGACCATGTGGCAACAGCAAACAGTCCATAGCAAAGCCCCATAATGGCGTCGGGGCTAACAGCGGAAAAGGCAGAAAAGGCCCTGGCCCTGGCCGAGGCTAGACAGACGTCCTTTAGACCAGGGACCACCAGGAGGTGTTGATTACTAGAGCGTAAAGCTCTTCGAGCTGTATACGGGAGATATAATTATAATTTCAGAAGATCTCCAGGCCCCACCTGGAGGCTGGCAACCAGACCTTTGAGGCACTGTTGTGGGCTGTCAACACTGCAGCTGTATCCTTACATATGCAAATATTTGAATCCTTCTAGAGTGATTCGAGGCTGGTGATTCCCAGCGTTTAATCTCATGAGTTTTGCCTGAGATGTAAAATTTCTGGAAATTTTGAAGCTCGGGAAAAAAACCCTGCTTTTTTCTGGTTTTTTTCGGGGGGAAATGGAAATTTTTGGAAAAATTGAAAAAATTCTACATTCGCACTTCTTTTTTCTTTTCCAGATTGAAAGTCATTCTGTTACTTTAGGAACATAACATGTGACTATGGACAATTTTACTTGGCATGAAACTATCACAACTAGCATATTAAAAATGTAGCATATCCAAACAACTATTACAAACAGAACTTACTTTTTTAAATAATATTTATTTGTAATTGTAACAAATGGAGCAACAATCTCCTGAACTTAGTTGCTGTAAATTTTCCTGAACTGTTTACTAGTTTATGTGGAACAGACAGAAAAACCTCCGCAAAACAATTTTTAAAAATCCAGAAGTAACAATTATTCATATTTTCTCTCCACTGTATTAAATAAAAAAAACAAACCCATTCTCATAAAAAGAACTGAAGAGGAGAGAAGGGTATAGAAAGGAGTGTGGGACTAAGTTTCAACAAATGGGCATGAAATTTAATCAGAATCATTTTCTGAGCTGTGATTTTCAGTATCAGTTCCAATCTCTGCTTCTGCAGCTACTCTGTTGTGTGTCGTGGTTAAGTGCGTGGACTCTAATCTGGGAGAACCGGGTTTGATTCTCCCACTCCTCCACTTGCACCTGCTGATGTGGCCTTGGGTCAGTCACAAGCTCTGGCACAGCTGTTCTTGAAAAAAAGAGCAGTTTCTGCCAGAGCTCTCTCAGCCCCACCTACCTCACAGGGTGTCTGTTGTGGGGAGGGGAAGGGGAAGGAGTTTGTAAGCCGCTCTGAGACTTCTTCGGGTAGAGAAGGGTGGGGTGTAAATCCAATCTCCTCCTCCTCCTCCTCCTCCTCTTCTTCTTCTTCTCCTTCTTCTCCTTCTTCTCCTTCTCCTTCTTCTTCTTCTTCTTCTTCTTCTTCTTCTCCTCCTCCTCCTCCTCCTCCTCCTCCTCTTCCTCCTCTTCTTCTTCTTCTTCTTCTTCTTCTTCTTCTTCTTCTTCTTCTGTCGTTATCACAGTTATTATAGACCTCTAAAAACTTGCATTGGAGAGTTCAGTTTGTAACTCGCTTGTCCTCCATGCACAGAAATTAGATTAATCTGATACCATACGTATTTTTTAGAAATGATTTGGAAAATATTCGAACACCTTGTCTTAAAATATTTCATTTAGCATGTTAACATAAAACGTTCCATAATCAATTTCTTTTATTTTTTTCAATGTTTCCAATTTTTCGGGAAAAAAACCAAAAAAGGCTTCAGGAAAAATACAGGGGAAAAAACATGCTTTCCCCCCCAAATTCTTCCGTTTTTTCCCCAGGCTTTCACATCTCTACCTGAGACATATCAGGCTCAGCCGGCAGAGCTTACCCTGAGTCGGTTGTGGGTTTCAGCTGAGTCACTGGGGGGGGGGGTTGAAATTGGCTCAGGAAGCCTGGAGGCTTGAGCCAGGGGTGTGTGGAAGTCGGCGGGTCTGACGCACACACTTCCTCCCAAACACGCACCGGCAGGCCGAAGCCCTCCAGCTGTCGTACGTGCAGAGTGGCAGAACCGAAAGGCGGGGACTTCCTGGGACTTGTCCACACCGCAGGAGTCTGCCGAATGGATAAACTGCTGTTTAGCGTGCGTGCATGTCTATCCACGTGTTAAGTGCCGGCATGTCCCTTGTGACTTATGGCAACCCTACGAATTAACGACTTCCCAGATGTCCTCTCATGAACAACCTTGCTCAGGTCTTGCCTTTGTGGCTTCCTTGAGTGAGTAGATCCATCTCACGTTGGGTCTTCCTCTTTTCCTACTGCCTCCAGCTTTTCCTAGTGTTATTGTCTTTTCCGGGGAGTCTCGTCTTCCCACAGTGGGACCAAAATACGGTAGCCTCAGTATGGTCGTTTTAGTTTCCAGGGAGAGTTCAGGCTTGATTTCATCTAGAACTAGGGGTGTGGACTTCCAGCTGATGGCTCTCCAGGTGGCTACTATTTCCTTGAGGACACTCTAGCTCTGACTTAGGCGTTGCCAAGCAGATATTCCTCAACTGTGAGACAGCCCTTGGGCTAACCTAAGCCAGCTCCAGGGGTCCTTTGGAGAATGTACAAATGTAATCATTCACCTGATGGATTCTCCCGCAGGGACATGGAAAGAGCTGTGTTGGGAGGGTTAATAAGAACATAAGAACATAAGAGAAGCCAATGTTGGATCAGACCAACGACCCATCCAGTCCAACACTCTGTATCACACAGTGGCCAAAAATACCAGGTGCCCTCAGGACGTCCAGCAGTGGGGCCAGGACACTAGAAGCCCTCCCACTGTTGACACCCCCAGCACCAAGAATACAGAGCATCACCTGCCCCAGACTGAGAGTTTGTATCTATACCTTGTGGCTAAGAGCCACCGATGGACCTCTGCTCCATATAAGAACATAAGAGAAGCCAATGTTGGATCAGGCCAACAGCCCATCCAGTCCAACACTCTGTCACACAGTAGCCAGAAATACCAGGTGCCATCAGGAGGTCCACCAGTGGGGCCAGGAAACTAGAAGCCCTCCCACCGTTACCCGCCCCCCAAGCACCAAGAATACAGAGCATCATCTGCCCCAGACTGAGAGTTCCTATCTATACCTTGTGGCTAAGAGCCACCGATGGACCTCTGCTCCATATGTTTATCTAATTCCCTCTTGAAACTGTCCATGCTTGTAGCTGCCACCACCTCCTGTGGCAGTGAATTCCACGTGTTAATCACTCTTTGGGTTAAGAAATACTTCCGTTTACCCGTTCCAACCTGACTGCTCAGCCATTTCATGGAGTGCCCGCGAGTTCTTGTCTTGTGAGAAAGGGAGAAAAGTGCCTCTCTCTCTACCTGCTCTCTCCCATGCATAATCTTATAAACCTCGATCATGTCACCCCTCAGCCATCGTTTCTCCAAGCTAAAGAGCCCCAACCGCTTTAACCTTTCTTCATAGGGAAAGTGCTCCAACCCTTTTATCATTCTAGTTGCCCCTTTTCTCAGTAATGTCAACTCCAGCCCTAGACTGCAAAGCTACAGGGGGCCGTCTCAAAGTGTCACGTTCGTATGGGAAGAGGAAGAGCCCTCGCGGTGGAGTGGTCTGTCCGCAGTGGCCATGACGACTCAGTGCCGGGACATGGGGCTGTTATCAAACGGATCACTGGTGCTGGGCATGGCTGGGAGTTCCCTTTGCCAAGACCAGAGAGAGCGGTTCTCCCTCGGAACGTAAACAGTTCTGGGTGAGGCAGGTCACCGGTCTGGCTCCTTTTTCCTCCAAGCTCCTTTTGACCAAGAGCTCTGTGGCTCCGGACAGCCCCGGTTCTCCCCAAAGCACAGGCCTCGGCTCCTTCCCGGCTCTTCCGAGCGGCTCGCCAGCTGATTCTGGAGTCGCCGCTCATCCCCTTGGCAGCTGCGGAGAGTTTTTTCTCCTCAGCAGAGCAGTGCTAAAAATAGTGCTGGAAGACAGCAGGGTTCCTATAACGGGCCCTTTGTTTCCGCCAGCCATGTGAGCAGCCAGGGGGCGATTCTTCCCCGTGTATCGGGGGCACGTGTGGCTTCTTGAAGCTGCCCTGTCCCATTCAAGCCTCTTTGCCTTCTTTGGCAGGGGGGGAGAAGACAGAGACCGAAAGGACAGGAAGTGATGTCACCCCCTCCCTGCTGACGTTTTCAAGGGAGAATGGCCGTGTGGGTTTCAGCTGGTGGTGCCTGCCTGGTGGCGAGAGAGAGGCTGTCCGCACACGCACAGAGGCTCTCTGTATCTTCACCTGCAGGGCCGGCCCGTCATTGACAAAATTTAGGCTGCTGCCTGTGGGCGCCGGCTTGACGAGGGCGACACTCTGGACTGCCTGCCGTCCCGCCTTCCCCTCCTGCAGAATCCAGCTGAGCGAGAGCTAGGCGCGAACGTCAGGCTGCTATTCCTACGGTGTAGCGGTGGGTCTTCCAGCAAGGGAGATGGCCTTTGCCACCAGCGGGGATGCCGTTTTGGGCCTCCAGGGACGCGGGGCGGGGGGGCACGCACGTGGGGATGTCCCCGCGGGGTGGAGGAAAGGGGCCCGGTGGCCTGCTGGGCCATGCATCATGTGCAGCGGCCTCTCCCCTCTCAGCAGCCGCCCCAGGTAGGTGGAACTTGCTCTGCCCGCGCTCCTGCTTCAGAGCTTTCGTGCAAGCAGACCTGTCCTGCAGTTCCAGCCAGGAGGGACTGCAGCAGGAGTTGCCCCCCACCTTTATCGTGCCCCTAAAACCAGACTGCTGGTGCTTGTGGAGGGGTGGGGAGCACCAGAAAATTGGGGGGCACACAGGGGGCGCCTAGTGTACAAAAAACCTGGGTCTGGCCCTGTCCATCAGATATGTTCTGGAGCCGATCACGGCATAGAAAACAGGTTCTGGGATTAAGCTGCGATGATTCCTTCCTGACCGGGGACTGGTTCATTTTTTTCAGAATAAAAACTGGAGTCTTCAGGAATCTAGGGATCTCACCGCTCTATTCTGCTCTGGTCAGGCCTCACCTGGAGTCCTGTGTCCAGTTTTGGGCACCACATTATAGGAAGGATGTTGACAAGCTTGAGCGTGACCAGTAGAGGGCAACCAGGATGCTGAGAGGGTTGGAATCCAAGTCTTAGGAGGAAAGGCTGAAAGAGTTGGGTTGTGTTTAGCCTGGGAAAGAGAAGGCTTAGAAGGGACATGATGGCAGTCTTCAAATATCTGAAGGGCTGTCGTGTAGAAGATGGGGCAGATCTATTCTCTCTTGCTCCGGATTACAAGACTAGATCTAATGGGTGGAAATTATAAGGGAGTTGTTACTGGCTTAATATCAGGAGAAACTTCCTAACTGTCAGAGCGGTTGAGCAGTGGAACCGTCTGCCTCGGGAGGTGGTGGATGCTCCTTCGCTGGGCGTTTTCAAGCGGAGGCTGGACGACCATCTTTCGGGTATGTTGTAGGTATGTAGGGCCCTGTGACTTAGGTGCGGCTGAGAGAGAGCTCAGACAGAAACTGCTCTTTTTCAAGGACAGCTCTGACAGAACTGTGGCTGGCCCAAGGTCATCCAGCAGGTGCAAGTGGAGGAGTGGGGGAATCAAACCCGGTTCTCCCAGTTTAGAGTCTGCGCATTTAACCACCACACCAAACTGGGAGGTGTGATCTTGCAACTGCGGGTCAGATTCCTCCGGAGGAAAGAGCCTTGCTTCCCCCCCACACCTTTTAATCTGGCGCGTGTGACCACACCCCTAGTCTCTGTCATCTGGAGGTCAGTTGTAATTCCAGGAGAACTCCAGGTACCATCCGGAGGTTGGCAACCCTACTTCTGGCAGCCAAAACCAGAGCAAAGGGCGGCATCCCATCTCCCAAAGCCAGCCACAATCGGCCTGGATTAAGTCCTCCCTTCGTGGCGCTTCTCGGCCTCGCTGGTAGATTTGCACTTGAGCCCCTCTACTACTGGCCATCAGCATTTCGGTCACGTGCCTCCCCCTCCCTCCCCCAGGCCGGGCGATTCCCAGGCCGTCTCAGACACCCTTGGGCCGGAAGGAGGCCTGTGGGAGACAGATGTCAGCCACGGGGGATCAATTACTCAGTGTGAAAAGAGCCAGGCCCAGCCGGGGTCAGGGGTCGCCTTCCAGATGGCAGCACATGCCGCTGCCGGAGGGAGGGGGACGCACGGGGGTCCCCAAGGAAGGAGCTTCCCTGCAGGGGGGTCAATGAATCAGAACTCGGGTCCCGAGACCAAAGCGTGGCTTGGAACTCCTTCGTCCACTTGCCGGCCTGAGGGATGCAGAATGCTTTTGGAGCTTCCTGCTGCCCCTAAAAGAGAAATCCCGATGGATAAGTGGACAGGAAGGGCGATAGAGCTGCAGCCAGCAAGAGACCGATGCTCCCTCCAAGCTATGGAGTCTCGTGAGCAAAAATTCTAGTTTGTGAGCCGCTGGCATGAAAGTTGTGAGCGAGAGATCTGGCTGCTGCATCAATCAGTTCGCTCTGGAGCCCTCCTTCCTGAACAAAGACAAAAATGGGTGAGCTGGAGGCTAAAAACAGCCAGCTGGCTCACACTAACTCAGCTCGGGGGGAACAATACAAGGGACCAGTGTTCCCTCTAAGCTGAGTTAGTGTGAGCTGGCTCACAATTTTTTAGCCTCCGGCTCACACATTTTTGTCTCGGCTCACGAAGGGAGGGCTCCAGATAAACCTAATTTATGCAGCGGCCCAATCGCTCGCTCACAACTCTAATGCCAGGAGCTCACAAAGTAGAATTCTTGCTCACAAGACTCCACAGCTTAGAGGGAACATTGCAGACTGGTGGTAATACGTGCCTGTTTCTCTCCCGCCCGGCCAGCCTGACAGCAAGTATGTTAAGGAGGAAAAAAAACATAGAAAAAGAAGAAGAGATTGGATTTATAACCCGCCCTTCACTACCTGAAGGAGTCTCAGAGCGGCTGACAAACCCCTTTCCCTTCCCCTCCCTACAACAGACACCCCCTGTGAGGTAGGCGGGGCTGAGAGTGCTCCGACAGAAACTGCTCTTTTTCAAGGACAGCTCTTGTCAGAATTATGGCTTGCCCAAGGTCATCCAGCAGCTGCAAGTGGAAGAGTGGGGAATTGAACCCGGTTCTCCCAGATTAGAGTCGCGCTCCTAACCACTACGCCAGACTGGCTCTCAGATGGTCAGTCTGTGGGTGCTGAACTGTGATGGGACTGGAGGGATGTGGGGGTAAGAGAAATCAGCAGGGATGCCATGTCTGGGTTGGGAAATTCCTGGAGATTTGGGGGGGAGTGGAATTTGAGAAGGGCGGGGCTTGAGGAAGGGAGGGGCCTCATTGGGCTAGAGTGCCCTGGAGCTCCACCCTCCGAAGCAGCCATTTCCTCCAGGGGAACTGAGCTCTGTAGCCTGGAGACCGGCTGTGATTCCGGGAGATCTCCAGGCACCACCTGGAGGTTGGAGTCACTAGAGAAATGATGGCTAAGGTGTGTTGGTGTGATATTATAGGACAGGCATCCCCACCGTGGTACCGGTGGGCACTATGGGGCCAGTGGACACCTTTTCTGCCACCTGCCAAGTGTTTTTAGAAAGTGGGTGGGGCCCAGCGAGGTTTCCGATTGGCTGTTGGAGATTTGGTTGGCGGTCTAGATTTTTTAGACAGTGGCAGCAGTCCCCACAACACCAGGGTCTTCACTGTGTGACCAAAGGGAAGCCGTGGCGGCGGCCATTTTGTGGCTGGTTCCAAATCCCGCAGCAGCCATTTTGCGGTCGCCATTTTGTATCTGCGCTCATCACGCTGTGTCAGAATGCCAGAGGGGCCCCCGGGCTCGAAAAAGGTTGAGGACCTCTGTTATAAAAGCTCACAAAATGATTTATGGCGTTGAGAAAGCAAACCCTCCGTTCCCATAATACCAGAATGGGTGGGGGATGTCACCAGTGAAATATACTGGGTTCAGACGCATTCGAGTGATCAGCTCATGGTTTATTGTGATTTCAGCTCAGACTCAAGATAGACCAGCTAGGTCCGAGCCCTGCTTAAATCCCTCCCACACTCCACACCCATACACACCCCCACTCCCCGTGATAGGCTATTTACAGTGCAAGGTTCAACCATTAGATAATTCTAGGATCCAGGCGAGCCTCTAGGTCTGTTCCAGAATCCTAGCCAGCTTTCGTTATGCAGCCGAACCTGCGCTTATTTGCGTGAGCGGTAGGGGTTTGTGCACAAGGACATGTGGCCATTCGCGTGAGTGGTTGGAGCTCGTGCACAGATACATGTGGCCATTCCAATACATAACAGATACGATGCTTACGTTTTTCTGCCACAAAATGTGGCATGTGTACGGCTTTAAAAGGACACCAGACCCATGAATGCACGAGGAACACCTTCCCTATGAAGAAAGGTTAAAATGCTTGGGGCTCTTTAGCTTGGAGAAACGACGGCTGAGGGGTGACATGATCGAGGTTTATAAGATTATGAATGGGATTGAGCAGGTTGAGAAAGAAGTACTTTTCTCCCTTTCTCACATTACAAGAACTCGTGGGCACTCCATGAAATTGCTGAGCAGTCGGGTTAGAACAGATAAAAGGAAGTCCTTCTTCACCCAAAGAGTGATGAACAGGTGGAATTCACTGCCACAGAAGGTGGTGGCAGCTGCAAGCATGGACAGTTTCAAGAGGGAATTAGATAAACATATGAAGCAGAGGTCCATCAGTGGCTATTAGCCACAGGGTATAGATGGGAACTCTTCGTCTGGGGCAGGTGATGCACTCTATTCTTGGTGCTGGGGGGGGGCAGCAGTGGGAGGGCTTCTGGTGTCCTGGCCCCACTGCTGGACCTCCTGATGGCACCTGGTATATTTTGTGTGACAGAGTGTTGGACTAGATGGGCCATTGCCCTGATTCAACATTGGCTTCTCTTATGTTCTTATGTTCTTACGTTCTTATTAGTCCGAACATCACCAGCACTTTACGATAGTTTGGGTTGTTTATGATTGTCTTATAATTGTTATTTTATGTGTTTTAACTTTTTATGTAAGCCACCCTGAGCCTGGTTCGGCAGGAAGGGTGGGGTATAAAATGAATGAATGAATGAATGGAACCTCCATGTTCCAAGGCAGTGTATCACTGAATGCCACTAGCTAGGGAGGTAGTAGAAGCAGAGGGCCTCTAGCCTCGTCGCCCTGCTAGTGGGCTTCCTGGGGCTGGCAACTGTGAGGAGCTGGATGTGGGTTGTTGGAGGGCGCCGCTTTGGCGGGACGTGGCAAGGGCTCTTCATAAGGCGCGGGGACCAGAGTTTCACTTCTGGGTGCCTCTTGGAGCGACAGCATCCAGGTGCCGTCTTCGGAGAGCAGGAAAGAGCCGGGGACCCGGTTGCCATGGCGCCGACTGAGCGCCCAGTTGCCATGGCGACAGTCGGCCAGGAAGAGACGGAGGGGTTCGGGATAAGTTTAGACGTGGGTTAAACACGCCGATCCATCTGCCGAGGGAGGGGGCGGAGGCTCCCTCCCTAGCCGTGCTTCGAAGAGAGACTATCTAGGCAGCTGCCCCTTCAGGCTCGAGGTTATGCAGGTCCTTCCGGCACCCAGAGGGGCAAACGCCTGACTCTTTGGGGTGATGCACTGCCCGGATCGGGTCCAGCGTGGGGCCGTGGTCAAGAGCGGCGAACTGACTAGGGTAACCAACTCCAGGCTGGGAAACTTCTGGAGTTCTGGGGATGGATGCTGGGAAGGATGGGAACTTCAGTGCAGTACAGTTTGGTGAGGTGGTGAAGTGCGCGGACTCTGATCTGGGAGAACCGGGTTTGATTCCCCACTCCTCCACTTGCACCTGCTGGATGACCTTGGGCAAGCCAGAGTTCTGGCAGAGCTGTTCTTGAAAAAGAGCCGTTTCTGACAGAGCTCTCTCAGCCCACCTGCCTCACAGGGTGTCTGTTGTGGGGAGGGGAAGGAAAAGGAGTTTGTAAGCCGCTCTGAGACTCCCTTTGGGTAGTGGACAGGGTATAAATCCAATCTCCTCCTCCTCCTCCTCCTCCTCCTCTTCTTCTTCTTCTTCTTCTTCTTCTTCTTCTTCTTCTTCTTCTTCTTCTTCTTCTTCTTCTTCTTCTTCTTCTTCTTCTTCTTCTTCTTCTTCGCCATAGAGTCCACCCTCTGAAGCATCCAATGTCTCCAGGGGACCTGATCTCTCTGCAGATAAGATGTAATTCCGAGGGATCCCCAGGTCCCTCCTGGAGGCTGGCATCCCTAGCGGACTCTAATCTGGAGAGCCAGGTGTGATTCCCCACTCCTCCATATGCAGCCGGCTGGGTGGCCTTGTGTCAGTCACACCTCTCTCAGAGCTCTCTCAGCCCCGCCTCCCTCCCAGGGTGCCTGTTGTGGGGAGGGGAAGGGAAAGGAGTTTGTAAGCCGCTCTGAGGCTCCCCTGGGTAGTGAAGGGCGGGATATAAATCCAATCTCTCCTCCTTCTCATGGGGAAGTTCCCCCTTGGCTGTTCCATAAGGTTGCCAACTCTGGGTTGGGAATTTCCTGGAGACTTAGGAGTGGAACCCAGGGAGGGTGGGGTTTGAGGAGGGGAGAGGCTTCAGTGGGATGTATTGCCACAGACTCCACCCTCTAAAGCAGCCATTTTCTCCAGGGGCACCGATCTCTGTTGTCTGGAGCTCAGTTGAAATTCCAGGAGATCTCCAGGCCCCACCTGAAGGTTGGCAACCCTATGCCATCCCAGAGGACACTTTTACCATGTAGGGTTGCCAAGCTCCAGGTGGGGCCTGGAGATCTCCCACAGTTAAGCGAGACATATCAGGTGCAGCCATTCCTCGAGTTCACTAGGTTGCATCACCCGCTAGAGTCGTATTTCACAAACTGTTGTTATCGGGGCTATAGGGGCTTCTTTTCTTTCATAGAATCACAAAATGTTAGAGTTGGAAGGGACCTTGCAGGTCATCCAGTCCAACCCCCTGCACTCTGCAGGAGCACAGCTGAAAGACAGCCCTTCAAGATGGTCGTTCAGCCTCCGCTTGAAAACGTCCAGCGAAGGAGCATCCACCACCTCCCGAGGCAGACTGTTCCACTGTTCAACCGCTCTTGCAGTTAGGAATAGTTTCTCCTGATATCTAGCTGATAACGACTCCCTTGTGATTTTCACCCATTAGATCTAGTCCTGCAATCCGGAGCAAGGGAGAATAGATCTGCCCCATCTTCTACATGACAGCCCTTCAGATACTTGAAGACTGCAATCGTGTCCCCCCTCTAAGCCTTCTCTTTCCCAGGCTAAACATACCCAACTCTTTCAGCCTTTCCTCGTAAGACTTGGATTCCAACCCTCTCACCATCCTGGTTGCCCTCCTCTGGACACGCTCGAGCTCATCAACATCCTTCCTAGAATGTGGTGCCCAAAATTGGACACAGGACTCCGGTGAGGCCTGACCATAGTAGAATAGAGCGGAATGACCACCTCCCGTGATCTGGACACAAGGCTTCTGTTCATGCATTCTAAGATTGCACTAGCTTTCTTTGCAGCCACATCACACTGCAGGCTCATGTTGAGCTTGTGATCAAGCAGAACACCTAGATCCCTTCCACACGTGCTGCTGTCAAGCCAAGTCCCTCCCATTCTATATCTGTGCCTTTGATTTTTTGTGCCCAGGTGTAGGACTTTGCACTTCTCTCTACTGAAATTCATTTTATTTCCCTCAGCCCACTGTTCCAGCCTATCTAGATCCTTTTGAATCCTGATTCTGTCTTCTTCAGAATTAGCAACCCCACCCAGCTTCATGTCACCTCCAAATCTGATAAGCATCCCCTCTATGTCTTCCTCCAGGTCATTTATAAAAACATTGAACAACACCGGGCCCAGGACCAAGCCCTGTGGCACTCCGCTCGAGACTTCCCTCCACGTAGATGCAGAGCCTTTTACGAGCACTCGTTGGGTGCGATTTTTTAGCCAACCATGAATCCATCCAATGGTTGCTCCATCCAGCCCACACTTAACCAGCTTATCCTCAAGGATATCATGAGAAACTTTGTCAAATGCTTCACTGAAATCTAAATGTCCACAGCATTGCCAGAGTCAACCATCTGGAGGCTCCTTTCATTTGCAGCACACCAGAACCTTGATCAGCTCCCAGAACAGTTCTTGGGCACCCTCCCTGCTGGTACCGTGGGGCTGCCCCGTTCCGCCTTGCCTCCTGGCACCTCCCTTTCCTTTTCTTGCCCGCTCCGTCAGGGCTCAGAGAGAGATGCTGCTAGGATTCTCCCATCATGCCTGTCAGCCGTAGCACGTGCGGCATCAGGGAACCCCGGGTGCGTCCCCTCCCTCCCTCCTTTCCTTCCTTGAGATGGTGTCACTGTGCACCAGAAAGGGTGTGTGTGTGTGTAATCAACACTGCACGGGATCTCCCTGCTGCCAAGAGCAAGAAGCAGCCGGTTCGTGAACAAAACAGCTGAATATTGCAGCAGGTCCCCATCACGGCACATTGTTTGGGGGTGGGGGGGGTCACCGCAGGGGAGATCACAAGAAGAGCCCCCGCCGACTGCCTGCCACTCGGGCAGCCCCCTCCCCGCCTTGGTCTGAATGCTTTGGAGCTTTAGCTTTTTATTGCCTGGGAAAGAAAAGACCCTCCCGTGCCTTACAGAGAGGGCCCTCTCCTCCCCCGCCTTCCGTCGCCACTGCAGCAGGGGCTGTGGTTGCTCTCTTGGGGATGCCCGGAGAAGCAGCAGAAACGGTCAGGGATCCATCCCGTGGGGCTGCTTCTCCCGTTGCAGTGCTGTCCCTCGGAGGCTTGCCAGGATGATGGCTTGCGCCTTTTCCAAAGTAAAGTCTTAAAAAAAACAACAGGACATTGTCAATTGTGGGGGTGCTGCTTTTGTGTGCGTAGAAGAAGAAGAAAAAGAAGAAGAGATTGGATTTATACCCCGCCTTTCACTAGGAGTCTCAGAGCGGCTTGCAAGCTCCTTTCCCTTCCCCTCCGCACAACAGACACCCTTGTGAGGTAGGCGGGGCTGAGAGAGCGCCCCCGAGAACGGCTGTTTCAAGAACAGCTCTGAAAGCACTTGTAACTGACTCAAGGTCATCCAGCAGCTGCAAGTGGAGGTGTGGGGAATCAAACCCGGTTTCTCCCAGATCAGAGTCCGCGCACTTAACCACGACCCCAAACTGGCTCTCTGTGCTTCTGGTACATCACATATTGTGATATTTTGGTACATCACGTATATGTAATACGAGGACGTCACATATTGTAATACGTGAGCTGTACTTTTGGTACGTGACATATTGTGATAGTCAACAGTGGCCCCATCAGCAGATATTTAAATCCACAGTCTGGGACCACCAAGACAGAAGATAGATGGCTCTGCAAAATCGAGGGGGTTCACCCAGTTTGTAGAAATATCTGGAAATGTTTAAAAATGCATTGGAGGGTTTAACCCCCAAAGCATCGTCTGCACATGAACAGAACAGAGCACCCACCTCCCACCTCCTCTCTCAGGAGGACGACAGTGGGGGGCTCAGGAAGCCTCTGTGGGCCCCACGTGGCTCCCAGCCTCCGCTGTAGGCACTGGTGGTGGTGGGGTGGCAGGAAGCTGTGGTAGACCCTGCAGTGCTGATGTTGGGGGAGGGGAAAGGAAGTTTCAGTGGGCCCAGTGGCAGTGGTGGGGGGGAAATAAAGGTGAGAGGGGGAAGCGATTCCCCCTATGAGTATTGCCAGGTCCCCAGTTGTTTTAGATTCTAATTTAAAGACTGCCTTTGCAAATCCTGAACCCAGAGAGAACAAAGGCGTTCCTTTTTTCTAGCAATCTCTCATGTTTGTTGTTGTTGTTGTTCAGTCGAGTCCTACTCTTTGTGACCCCATGGACCACCTCACACCAGGCCCTCCTGTCTTCCGTCGTGCTCCGGAGTTTGCTCAATTTCATGTTCATCCCCTCGACAACACTGTCTGACCATCTCATCCTTTGCCGTCCCCTTCTTCTTCTTCTTTGACCTTCAGTCTTTCCCAGCATCAGGGTCTTCTCCAGTGAATGCTCCCTTCTCATTGGGTGGCCAAAGTATTTGAGCTTCAGCTTCAGTCTCTGGCCTTCCAGGGAACAGTCAGGGTTGATTTCTTTTAGGATTGACTGATATGATCTCCTTGCAGCCCAAGGGACTCTCAAGTGTCTTCTCCAGCACCGTAATTCGAAAGCATCTATCCTTCGGCGCTCGGCCTTCCTTATGGTCCAACTCTCGCAGCCATACAGTACTACTGGGAATACCCTTGCTTTGACCATGCAGACTTTTGTTGGCAGGGTGATGTCTCTACTGCAGTTCGAGACCCGAGAGTGCCGCATGACGGAGTGAGCTCCCGTCTCTAGTTCCAGCTCCTGCCAACCTAGCAGTTCGAAAGCAAGAAATTGCAAGCAGATAAATAGGTACCACTTCGGTGGGAAGGGAACAGTGTTCCGTGCGCCTTGGTGTTTAGTCGTGCCGGCCACATGACCACGGAAACGTCTTCGGACAGCGCTGGCTCTTCGGCTTTGAAATGGAGATGAGCACCGCAACCCTAGAGTCGAATTCGACTGGCTTTCGAGCAAGGGAAACCTTTACCTAGGTTTGCCATCGCTTTCTTCCCAAGGAGCAGGCATCTTTTAATTTCACGGCTGCAGTCACCGTCAGCAGTGATCTGGGATCTCATGTATCACTGGCCAATACAGTAACGGCTTGCACAACCCTGGCCCCATCTGCATGTGTTGGGAGAGCGTGCTACCATTGCCCTGTGATAGAATCACAGAATCATACAGACCATCCAGTCCAACCCCCTGCCCAATGCAGGACCAGCCTACAGCTTCCCTGACCAGGGCCGGTCCCAGGTGTTTTTGCACACTAGGCAAGGACACCTTCTGGTGCCCCCCCCCATGCTCTTTCCTTGCAAGGGTCAAGGAAGGGACGGAGGTTTAAACCCCCTTGCCTTCCATCTGAGCGCTAGCTTGCCGGGTGCCCTGCAGCTGCGGGGCATGCCGGCAAGCCAGGGAAGAGGCGGATTTAAAACCCGTCTTTTCTGTCTGAGCACCAGCTTGTCTGAGCACCCCACAGCTGTGGGGCACACTGGCAAGCCAGGGAAGAAGCGGGGATTTAAAACCCCGTCTCTTCCGTCTGAGTGCCGGCTTGCCCGCGTGCCCTGCAGCTGTGGGGTGTGCTGGCAAGCCAGGGAAGAGGTGGGGGTTTTGGCGGGGTTATGGCAGGACTTTTGGCGGGGGGCTTTTGGCACCCATAAGGGCTAGCAGGTTCTAGGCGAATGCCTAGTTTGCCTAGTGAGCGAGCCGGCCCTGTCCCTGACAAATATCTGTCCAGCCTCTTCCTGAAAGCTGCCAGTGAAGGGAAGCTCACCCCCTCCCTGGGCGGCTGATTCCTCCTTTGAACCACTCTGACGGTAGAAAAGTTTTTCCTAATCTCCAGCCGATACCTTTCTGCATGGGATTTAAACCCATTGCTTCGGGTCCTCTCCTCTGCTGCCCACTGGAACAGCTCCTTGCCCTCCTCCAAATGGCAGCCTTTCGGATATTTAAAGAGAGCAATTGTGCCCCCCCTCAATCTCCTCTTCTCCACACTCAACATTCCCCAGGCCCTTAGCCTTTCCTCGTAGGACTCAGTCTCCAGGCTGTCTATAGATTGTCTGGCCCGCACACCGAATCCCACTTGTGGTGCTATAGTGATATAGGGCCATGTGCAGGGGTGTTCGGCTGCAGCATGGCGCAGACAGCATTCGAAAGGGCAGCCGGCACACTACGGGAGCAAGAATTAAAACACCACCTTTATTTCTTCATTTAGGATATCTTTGTGCCGCGTCTTCAGAGTCCTTCTCAAAACAACTTACCGTTTTTAAAAAGGACACAACATATAAAAAAGAAGCCATTAAAAACCTTCCTTATGGAGAAGTTTCGTGGTTTGGGGTTTTAGGGCCTGCAGATTGCCCTGCAGGACGAAGGCGGGAGAGGGATTTGGGATCTCTCAAGGCAAGCAGAGAATGCCGCCTATTTCTCCGGTTGTCTGGAAAGGCCGTTTTGGTATGAAGCATTCCTTAGCGGGAGAGACCGTCTGCAAGGAAGAGGCCAGGGCTGAACCTGCAGGAGCGTTGCAGCCTGTCGAGCCGGGGTCTAATGGAGAACAGGCCAATTAGCACCCCACAGCGTGGAGATGGGCTCCTCCGAGTTCTCCACTGCGCCACAGTCTTCCTGGGTCAGAATGCTCTCTGGCACCACAGATAGCTTCCCAGGGCCGAGTCCACTCTCGAAAACAAAATCAGAGCAGAACAAGCACGGTGGGTAACTTCCATCTACTACTGGACCACTGCCAGTTTGGCGTAGTAGTTAAGTGCACGAATTCTAATCTGGGAGAACCGGGTTTGATTTCCCCACTCCTCCACATGCAGCTGTTCTCTCAAGAGCGGCTTACAAACTCCTTTCCCTCCCCCTCCCCACAACAGACACCCTGTGAGTTAGGTGGGGCTGAGAGAGCTCTCTCGAGGACTGCCCTTGAGAGAACAGCTCTGAGAGAACTTGTGGCTGACCCAAGGTTGCACCAGCAGCTGCATGTGGAGGAGGAGTGGGGACTCAAACCTGGTTCTCCCAAATGAGAGTCCACACTCCTAATCACTACACCCAACAGCGCAATAGGGAAAGATCGAAGTTCACGAGTCACAGAACAAAGGATTCGGTTGCAAATTCCAAATTCAAAAGTCCACTCCATACATCAGTGGTACCTCGGGTGAGTAAAATCCTCTGTACTTGAAGACTTAAAGTTCTGTCCACATAGCAGCTCTACCAGTTTGGTTCCAGGTGATAGGTGAACTGGTGTTGTGGCACCTTGTTTCACCAAAGCTCTATCCAAGATGGAACTGTTAATACTTTGACAAGATCCAAAATGACTGCACAGTAAAACATTTCACGTCACTGCATCCCTCCAAATGGTTATATCTAATTCCCTCTTGAAGCCGTCCATGCTTGTAGCCGCCACCACCTCCTGTGGCAGTGAATGCCATGTGTTAATCACTCTTGGGGTGGAAGAAGGACTTCCTTTTTATCCGTTCTACCCCGACTGCTCAGCAATTGCATGGAGTGCCCACCAGTTCTGGTATTGTGAGAAAGGGAGAAAAGTCCTTCTATGCTGTCGAAGGCTTTCATGGCCGGAGTTCATTAGCTGTTGTAGATTTTCCGGGCTGTGTGGCCGTGGTCTTGGCATTGTAGGAACTGACATTTCGCCAGTAGCTGTGAGTGGCATCCTCAGAGGTATAACACAGAAAGATGGAGTAGTCTCAGTGTACTTTTTCCACCTGCTCTATCCCGTGCATAATCTTGTAAACCTCGATCGCGTCACCCCTCAGCCGTCGTTTCTCTAAGCTAAAGAGCCCCAAGCGCCTTAACCTTTCTTCATAGGGAAAGTGTTCCAACCCCATACAGCCGTCTCCTGCCTCCTTCCCATCTCCTTGCTGCCTGGTTCCACTGACCCTAACCCTCTCTCCCCCCTTCAGGTCAAAGCTGGAGCTCCGGGTGCAAGTGGCGGACTGTGTCCAGGTCAGCCTGAAAGGAAGGAAGAGACTGGTGACCGTGGAGACGACCAGCGAGGAAGCCCAGCCCAACTTCGCCAAGAGCCGGGATGGCTTTGTGCTTTACTCACCGAGGAGATGAACAGAGGATTGGTGGGGGCAGCTGGCTAGCAGGCGTGAAGGACCAGAGAAGGGGGAGAGGCCCCACACCTCGGGGACTCCAAGTGCCGGGGTTCCATTGCTCTGAGGGAGCTGGGAATCTCTCTACCTCGGTTCGAATCTCTGCTCTCCCATGGGAGCCTGCTGGGCGACCTCGGGCCAGTCACCCTCTCTCAGCCTAATCTACCTCACCGGGCTGTTGTGGGGGTAAAATGGAGAACAATATAAGCCCCTTTGGGTCCCATGGGGGGGAAAGGTGGGTTCCAAGTGAAGTTACTGAAATAAATAAAACACAACTATAGCCGTGTTCCCTCTAAGCTGAGTTGGTGTGAGCTAGCTCACAGTTTTTTAGCCTCCGGCTCACATGTTTTTGCCTTCGCCTCAGGAAGGAGGGCTCCAGAGCAAACTAATGGATGCAGTAGCCAAGTCACTCGCTCACAACTTTAATGCCAGTAGCTCACAGAGTAGAATTTTTGCTCACAAGACTCCACAGCTTAGCGGGAGCGTTGCAGCCAGTGTTCCCTCTAAGCCGAGCTAGTGTGAGCCGGCTCACACATTTTTGCCTTCGCTCAGGAAGGGATGGCTCCAGAGCAAACCAATTGACACAGGAGCCGAACGGCTCGCTCACCACTTTCATGCCGGGAACTCACAAAGTAGGATTATTGCTCACAAGACTCGACAGCTTAGAGGGAGCGTTGGTTTATAGCCTATCCAAAACAAGGGGAAAAATCTCCACATAGGTATCAAAGAACCTTCACGTTGTTCCCACCCTTCCAGTGTTATAACATGAGTAAAATTATATTCAGGGTGGGGGATGCTGGGGCATGTTGCGGACCCTTTAGGTAATATGGGCATCATCCCGGTTAAAGAAGGTGCTCTTTGGAAGCGTGGGGCAGCCTGTGGGGGGACGACGACCCCTTTTCCTTGCAAGAGAAGAGTCGTGGTGTCTTTGTAATAAATTCTTTTATTGATAACTGTACGGGTTGAGAAGGCTTGATTGGGGTGCAACAGGACAAGCACACTGGCCGGAAGTGCTCATCCAAGAACAACAGGAGGGGTAGTCAAGCCTCAGTTTGCTTTGGGGCCATGCGGGCAAGGGAGAGAAGATTTAACCCTTCAGCTACCACTCCAGTTTGCTCTGTTGTTGTTGTTCAGTCGCACAGTCGAGTCCGACTCTTCGCGACCCCGTGAACCAGATCACGCCAGGCCCTCCGGTCTTCCGCTGTCCGCTGAAGTTTGCTCAATTTCATGTTCGTGGCATCGATGACACTGTCTAACCATCTCATCCTTTGCCGTCCCCTTCTTCTTTGACCTTCAATCTTTCCCAGCATCAGGGTCTTCTCCAGTGAATGCTCCCTTCTCATTGGGTGGCCAAAATATTTGAGTTTGCTACTCGAAACCAAACCTCCTGCTTCGTTGTGACGTGTAAGCCCTGCCTCTGGGGCAGCCCTTGGCAAGCACTAAAACTGGGAAGTGTTTTTAAAAGCCTTGAGAGAAAAATGGCTCTTGAGAGAAACAGCTTTGAGAGAACCTGGTGACTGACCCAAGGTCACTCCAGCAGCTGCTTGCGGAGGAGTGGGGAATCAAACCCAGATCTCCCAGATTAGAGTCCATGCTCCTAACCACCACACCAAATGCGTAGACTCTCATATGTGGGAACCAGGTTTGATTCCCCACTCCTCCTCCACATGCAGCTGTTGGTGTGACTGTGGGTCAGTCACAAGTTCTCTCAGAGCTGTTCTCTCAAGAGCCATTCTCCCAGAGCTCTCTCCGCCCCACCTACCTCACAAGGGTGTCTGTTGTGGGGAGGGGAAGGGAAAGGAGTTTGTAGGCCGCTGTGAGACTCCAAGTGAAGGGCGGGGTATACATCCAATCTCTTCTCCTTCTTCACTCAAAAAGACATTTTCTTTCAAAATGCACCTCTTCCTAAACGAGTCTGGCTTCAAATAGCAAATCTCAGTGGAGGTGGAAGAGTTAAACCCCTTCTCCCCCAGGTGCTTTCTCCATTTGGATCTCATCCCTGGTTTTATGAGTTCAACTCGCGACACAATGCCTTGCATTTATCCCTGGTTATAACAGCATCCATTTATCCTGGGATAAGTGTGGGGTGAAACTGGAGTGACCTCAATATAATGTGGAAACAAAAAATACCTCGAGATAATTACAGGAGTGAACTCGAATGTAGTGTAGAATGTACGTTTGGGGACAGGATTGAACCGGGATTTAATGTCTAGTGCGGAAAGGACCTAACCTGGGTCTTCATTTCTCTGAGCCTGGGGGATCATCAGCTGACGACTGCTGTCATAACCCTTCTGGGCACAGAATCACAGAATGTTAGAGTTGGAAGGGACCTGGCAGGTCATCTAGTCCAACCCCCTGCACTCTGCAGGAGCACAGCCAAAAGACAGCCCTAAAAGGTAAAGGTAAAGGTTCCCTTGCTCGAAAGCCAGTCGAATCTGACTCTAGGGTTGCGGTGCTCATCTCTGTTTCAAAGCCGAAGAGCCTGCGCTGTCCAAAGACGTTTCCGTGGTCATGTGGCCGGCATGACTAAACATCAAGGCGCACGGAACGCTGTTACCTTCCCATACGTATTTATCTACTTGCAATTTCTTGCTTTCGAACTGCTAGGTTGACAGGAGCTGGAACTAGAGACGGGAGCTCACTCCGTCATGCGGCACTCTCGGGTCTTGAACTGCTGAACTACTGACCTTCCACAGCCTGCAGTTCAGCGCCTTAACCACTTGAGCTACTGTAGCTCCTACCCTTTAGGTGATGTGACCTTCCACATTTGCTGCACCGCTGGGTTTGTTTGACATTTCCTTCGGTGGCAGATACACTCCAGGCACTGGGCCCGGCGTCTGTGGGCAGAGCCTGATGCATGGAATCGTGCCTGTGCCCCTTTGCGGCACTTCTGACCCCGCAGTGCGCCCACCCGCCGAGTCCCGCCTGCAGTCAAGAGGGCTTTTAAACCGTGAAAAGTTCACAGCAGTGCGGCTGGCTCCCCCGCCCTCCCGCCCCTCTGCCACCCGCAATCTAGAATTCCTCCCATTGAATGATTCAAGGCAGGCTGACTCATAGGGAAGAGGAAAATTCCGTTAATGAGGGCAATTGTGAGCAGGCCTTAGACGGAGAATGGGGCGAGCTTCGGTGGCCTTTGTGTCACAATGGCGCACCTGTCGGGCGCAGGGACTCTTTTCCGAGAATTCTCCCCTCCGTTGCCAAGCCGGTCTCGTCATTCAGAAGTGACAGGCGTTGACAAATGCGTCAGCCGGCCCATGACAGTCAGAGGAGACAGATTGCTCATTTTTTTTCATCGTGAGTCAACTGAGGATACCTGCTCTACCTACGAGGAGCGCCCTGAATAGTCGGGGGATGATGCCAGGAATAGAACCCCGCAATTGGTAGCGTTGAGGCCCTCGAAACTCACCCATTTTTAAGCAGGGGGTGGGGGTCTAGCTCAATGCTTGACCGTACTGGGGGTCGCAGATTCCAGTTCCAGGTAGGAGGCTGGGGCCCTCTCCGGCTTGCCAACGCCGGGCAGACTGGGTACCAGATGGCCCCGCTCTGACTCAGAATCAGAAGGCAAGCTGTGCCTTACGTTATGCACCCCTCCCTCCGCCAATCCGGATGCGATAAGAAGCATGTGGGAGCCAGTGTTTCCTCTAAGCGGAGTTAGCGTGAGCTGGCTCACCGTTTTTTAGGCTCCGGCTCACACATTTCTGTCTCCGCTCAGGAAGGAGGGCTCCAGAGCAGACTAATTTATGCAGCAGCCAAATTGCTCGCTCACAACTTTAAAGTAAAGTGGAATTTTTGCACACAGGACTTCACAGCTTAGGGGGAACTTTAAAGGAAAGTGGAATTTTTGCACACAGGACTTCACAGCTTAGGGGGAACTTTAAAGGAAAGTGGAATTTTTGCACACAGGACTTCACAGCTTAGGGGGAACTTTAAAGTAAAGTGGAATTTTTGCACACAGGACTTCACAGCTTAGAGGGAACTTTAAAGTAAAGTAGAATTTTTGCACACAGGACTTCACAGCTTAGGGGGAACTTTAAAGTAAAGTGGAATTTTTGCACACAGGACTTCACAGCTTAGGGGAACTTTAAAGTAAAGTGGAATTTTTGCACACAGGACTTCACAGCTTAGGAGGAACTTTAAAGTAAAGTGGAATTTTTGCACACAGGACTTCACAGCTTAGGGGGAACTTTAAAGGAAAGTGGAATTTTTGCACAAAGGACTTCACAGCTTAGGGGGAACTTTAAAGGAAAGTGGAATTTTTGCACACAGGACTTCACAGCTTAGGGGGAACATTGCATGGGATCCTACCACAGGGCTTTCGTTTGGAAGAGAAGCAGCTAGAGACTTAGGGCCAAACGAGACGGGGCAGCATCCCCGTGGCCGCCACGACGACGCTGCTGCTGCAGCCGCCGCCACTGTCAAGCAATTTTGAAATGCCACAATGGCCCGGTCATGATTAGGCCCAGATTGTGAAGCTCTTGCATCCCCCTGCGTACTTTTCCAAGTGCCAAAACAACCTCGTGTACTGGGTGGGCTACAGCCATTTTGGCAGTTGACAAGGCACGGGAGCTGCGGTGGCTCAAGTGGTTAAGACGCTGAAGTGCAGACTGTGGAAGGTCAGTAGTTCAGCAGTTTGAGACCCAAGAGTGCCACATGACGGAGTGAGCTCCCGTCTCTAGTTCCAGCTCCTGCCAACCGAGCAGTTCAAAAGCAAGAAATTGCAAGTAGATAAATAGGTACCACTTCGGTGGGAAGGAAACAGCGTTCCGTGCGCCTTGGTGTTCAGTCATGCCGGCCACATGACCACGGAAACAGCGCAGGTTCTTTGGCTTTGAAACGGTGATGAGCACCGCAACCTTAGAGTCGGATTCGACTGGCTTTCGAGCAAGGGGAACCTTTACCTTTAGGAGCTTTTGTGAGTCACAGCTCACGTCTGAATCTGAGGAAGGGAGCCATGACTCCTAGCAGCTCATACTTTGCCACAAATTTGGTTAGTCTTTAAGATGTGACAAAGACACTCTATGGGCCAAGTTGGATCAACATAAGAACATGAGAGAAGCCAGTGTTGGATCAGGCCAATGGCCCATCTAGTCCAACACTCTGTCACACAGCGGCCAAAATATACCAGGTGCCATCAGGAGGTCCAGCAGAAGCCCTCCAACTGCTAGAAGCCCTCCCACTGCTGCCCCCTCCAGCACCAAGAATAGAGTGCATCACCTGCCCCAGACTGAGAGTTCCCATCTATACCCTGTGGCTAATAGCCACTGATGGACCTCTGCTCCATATGTTTATCCAATTCCCTCTTGAAACCGGCTCAAGTGAAACTTGGGGACAGAAGTACTTTTGGTTAGTGTACCCTAAGGAGGCCACTCCCGAGAGAGCAGGGTCTGGCCATGAGTATGTACATCCCGATGAATGTGTATGAGATTATTGCAATGCGTTAAACAAGGGACGGCCAAAGGAGAGGGTTTGCAAAGTTTAGCTGGTGCGGAATGAAAAACGGAGCTTATTCCGCCAGGCCTTTGGTAGAGGCGGCGGACGTCAAATAACATCAGCCTCCCCTTAAATAACATCGGCCTCCCCTGCTTTAAGCGCCCTGTGGTGCTATTTACATCTCAGGCACGCCAGGAGGGGCACCGGTTTTCATCAGAATGATTTGGTGCTCTTCTCCTGGCATGAGTTCACCGTGTGTTGGACTGTAATCACTTGCGGCTGCAGTCGTTAGGAATGTTAGATAAGTTACTTATGTTAGAATTTAACTTAAATATCGATGTTTTAATTGGATTATTGCTCTGGTGTTTATGGACTGTTTTATAATATGATGTAAGCCGCCCTGAGCCCATTTGGGATAAAAATCCCAAAAATAAATAGATAGATGATAGATGACAGAATAATCAAGAGGCTGCTGACCAGAATAGGAAGTTCAGATCACATTTTGCCAGTGTTCAGAGTTCCGTTTGGTGCTGTTCAAATTTCTAAGCCAGTTTGGTGTGGTGGTTAAGTGTGCGGACTCTAATCTGGGAGAACTGGGTTTGATTCCCCCACTCCTCCACTTGCACCTGCTGATGTGACCTTGGGTCAGTCACGAGCTCTGGCACAGCTGTCTTTGAAAAAGAGCAGTTTCTGTCAGAGCTCTCTCAGCCCCACCTACCTCACAGGGTGTCTGTCTGCTGTGGGGAGGGGAAGGGAAAGGAGTTTGTAAGCTGCTCTGAGACTCCCTTGGGTAATGAAGGGCGGGGTATAAATCCAATCTCCTCCTCCTTCTTCCTCCTCCTCTTCCTCCTCCTCTTCTTCTTCTCCTTCTCCTCCTTCTTCTCCCCCCTCCTCCCCTCCTTCTTCTTCTTCTTCTTCTTCTTCTTCTCCCCCTGCTCCTCCTCCTCTTCTTCTCCCTCTCCCCCCTCCTCCTCCTCTTCTCCTTCTCCTTCTTCTTCTTCTCCTCCCCTCCTCCTCCTCCTCTTCTTCTTCTCCTCCTCCTTCTCCTTCTTCTCTCCCTCCTCCTCCTCCTCCTTCTCTTTATCTATGGAACCATAAATAGTCTTGAAAATCCCATGCAGAACTCTCTGTTGGTTAAGGTATTCAACAGAGGCCTTTTCACCTTCAGAGGTAGGGAAGATAGTTGCTAAAGACGGGGTCTTTTCTGCTGTGGCCACGGTGAACCACCTCTGAGTGCCTCTTGCCTGAAAGCCCTTACAGGGTCACTGTAAGTCCTCTGCAATTTAGCCCTGACCCTGGATAACCCAGGCGAGACCGATCTCGTCTGATCTCGGAAGCGAAGCAGTGTCGGCCCTTGCTGGTCTTTGGATGGGAGACCTCCAAGGAATACCAGGGTCGTGACGCACAGGCAGACAATAACAAACCGCCTCTGAAATGTCTCTTGCCACCAAGTGCTGCATAATGCTAAAAGAGCTAGAACTTCTGGCTGCCAGACCAATCTTAGGATCTCCTGGTTATTCTACACACAATGCCATACAATGATGATGATAATAATAAGAATAACCTGCAATTTGCGAGAGCCAGTTTGGTGTAGTGGTTAAGTGCACGGGCTCTAATCGGGGACAACCGGGTTTGATTCCCCACTCCTCCATTTGCAGCTGCTGGATGACCTTGGGCAAGCCACAGTTCTGGCACAGGTGTCCTTCAATAAGATGAGTTTCTGTCAGAGCTCTCTCAGCCCCGCCGACCTCCCAGGGTGTCTGTTGTGGGGAGGGGAAGGGAAAGGCGTTTGTAAGCCACTCTGAGACTCCGTCGGGTAGTGAAGGGTGGAGTATAAATCCAATCTCTTCTTCTTTTCTTCTTAAGTGTGCGGGCACTAATCTGGGAGAACCAGGTTTGATTCCCCCACTCCTCCACTTGCACCTGCTGATGTGACCTTGGGTCAGTCACAAGCTCTGGCACAGCTGTTCTTGAATAAGAGCAGTTTCTGTCAGAGCTCTCTCAGCCCCACCTACCTCACAGGGTGTCTGTTGTGGGGAGGGGAAGGGAAGGGAGTTTGTGAGCCACTCAGAGACTCCAAGTGAAGGGCGGGGTATAAATCCAGTCTCCTCCTCCTCTTCTTCTTCTTTGGTGTAGTGGTTAAGTGCGCGGACTCTTATCTGGGAGAACTAGGTTTGATTCCCCACTCCTCCACTTGCACCTGCTGATGTGACCTTGGGTCAGTCACAAGCTCTGGCACAGCTGTCCTTGAAAAAAAGAGCAGTTTCTGTCAGAGCTCTCTCAGCCCCACCAACCTCACAGGGTGTCTGTAGTGGGGAGGAGAAGGGAAGGGAGTTTGTAAGCCGCTCTGAGACTCCGAGTGAAGGGCAAAGGGGTAAAAATCCAATCTCTTCCTTCTTCTTCTTCTTCTTCTTCTTCTTCTACTACCCATGCATCGATTGGAAGGTGGGAGAGGGCAAAAAGATGAGAGCGTAGAGACCCTCTCTAGACCCCGTGCTCATCCTGTTTGCTCAGTGAGATACATCCCACCAAACGGTATCCGTCGCCTCGAACGGTGAATATTTCATCGTCTCGGTGCCTGCCTCCCACGCCTCCTGCGTGCCTTCCACCAGATCTCCGCTGAAGGACCCTCCTGCCAAAGCTATTCTTGGAAACCACCTTTTGTGCGCGTTCCCAATCCGCTCGGCGCGAGGAAGCTATCCACGGTTCCCCCCGCCCTTTCCTCTCCTCTGTTTTAGAAGGTTTTCTCAGCACTCTGAAAGTTTTCAGAGCAACCTGACCCGTTAGATGGCTTAAACAACCTCTTTTGGAAGAGTTTCTGTCTCACCTCACATTTGAAATACTGGTAATGTCACAGCCACACAGTCTTCTGGGACTTCAAAGGACAAGTGCGTCAGGAAATCAGGAAAGTATCATTCACAGAGCTCTGTCCTGGCTCTTTCAGTCCTGTAGCCACCATAAGAACATGAGGGAAGCCATGTTGGATCAGGCCAATGGCCCATGCAGTCCAAGACTGTGTAATACAGTGGCCAAAACCCAGGGGACATCAGGAGGTCCACCAGCAGGGCCAGAGCTCCAGAAGATGAAGAGAAGAGATTGGATTTATACCCCGCCATTCACTCAGAGTCTCAAAGCGGCTTTCAAACTCCTTTCCCTTCCTCTCCCCACAACAGACACCCTGTGAGGTAGGCGGGGCTGAGAGAGCTCTTGCAAGAACTGTCCTTGAAAGAACAGCTCTGACAGAACTATGGCTTGCCCAAGGTCATCCAGCAGCCGCAAGTGAAGAAGTGGGGAATCAAACCCAGTTCTCCCAGATTAGAGTCCACACACTTAACCACTATACCAAACTGGCCCCCACTGTTGCCCCCCAAGCACAAAGAAGACAGAGCATCACTGCCCCAGACATAAGAACATAAGAGAAGCCATGTTGGATCAGGCCAATGGTCCATCCAGTCCAACACTCTGGGTCACACACTGGCCAAAAATACCAGGGGCCATCAGGAGGCCCAGCTGTGGGGCCAGAACTCTAGAACCCCTCCCACTGTGGCTCCCAAACACCAAGTATACTGAGCATCACTGCCCCAGACATAATGTTCCATCTATAACTTGTGGCTAAGAGCCATCAATGGACCTCTGCTCCACATGTTCATCCAGTCCCCTCTTGAAGTTGTCTATGCTTAAGAACATAAGAACATAAAAGAAGCCAATGTTGGATCAGGTCAATGGCCCCTCCAGTCCAACACTCTGTGTCACACAGTGGCCAAAAATACCAGGTGCCGTCAAGAGGTCCAGCAGTGGGGCCAGGAGACTAGAAGCCCTCCCACTGTTGCCTCCCCCAGGGACCAAGAATACAGAGCATCCTTTGCCCCAGACTGAGAGTTACTCTCTAAATCTTGTGGCTAATAGCCACTGATGGACCTCTGCTCCATATAAGAACAAAAGAGAAGCCACTGTTGGATCAGACCAATGGCCCATCCAGTCCAACACTCTGGGTCACACGGTGGCCAGAAATACCAGGGGCTATCAGGAGGTCCAGCAGTGGGGCCAGGACACTCAAAGCCCTCCCACTGTTGCCCCCCCAAGCCCCAAGACTACAGAGCATCCCTTGCCCCAGACTGAGAGTTCCTATCTATACCTTGTGACTAAGAGGCACTGATGGACCTCTGCTCCATATAAGAACATGAGAGAAGCCAGTGTTGGATCAGGCCAGTGGCCCATCCATTGTATATTGTATACTCAAATATTTGTAAATGGGAAAATGAGAAGGGCAACTAGAATGATAAAAGGGTTGGAACACCTTCCCTATGAAGAAAGGTTAAAACTCTTTAGCTTGGAGAAACGACGGCTGAGGGGTGACATGATCGAGGTCTATAAGATTATGAATGGGATAGAGCCAGTTGAGAAAGAAGTACTTTTCTCCCTTTCTTACAATACAAGAACTCGTGGGCACTCCATGAAATTGCTGAGCAGTCGGGTTAGAACAGATAAAAGGAGGTACTTCTTCACCCAAAGAGTGATTAACATATGGAATTCATTGCCCACAGGAGGTGGTGGCAGCTACAAGCATGGACAGTTTCAAGAGGGAATTAGATAAACATATGGGGCAGAAGTCCACCAGTGGCTATTAGCCACAGGGTATAGATGGGAACTCTCGGTCTGGGGTAGGTGATGCGCTCTATTCTTGGTGCTGGAGGGGGCAGCAGTGGGAGGGCTTCTGGTGTCCTGGCCCCACTGCTGGACCTCCTGATGGCACCTGGTATATTTTGGCCGCTGTGTAACAGAGTGTTGGACTAGATGGGCCATTGGCCTGATTCAACATTGGCTTCTCTTATGTTCTCTTATGTTCTTATGATAACATATGAGATACCATAATTGAGGAAAAGATTGATACGAAGTGCCGTATCATGTTTTTCTCTTTGTTTTGAAAATAATTTTAAAGGGGGGGGAGAGAAAACCTAGGCTGGTTTCCTGGACCTGGTGCCTGAGAGATGTCCGTGTGGCATTTTGGAGAGCACAGAAAATGGGGGGGGGGTTTTGCCTCCTGCAGGCTGAGGGGGTCCCATCACAGCTCCGTGAAGGATTCGAAAGCAGCGGCCGTGTTTGTCCTGGAAGTGGCCTTTTGGCAGAGGCCGGAACCGGGGCTAAAAAAACCGATCACTTTGTCAGCAGTGAAACGATCCCGACTGAGCCTGACTAATGGTCATTTTTGCTTTCCATTTCAGGATGCGGTCAAGTGATAAACACACTCACGCTTTGAAGCGTCGTGTATGTTTCGTTGAGCTCTTTCATCCTGCAAGTCCTGTGTCGGCTGTACGGGCTAAATATTTGCTTCCCGGCTCAATTCAAAGAGCTGTTTATATTCTTGGACGCCTTTCATGGCCTGGGGCCCTCCGTACTTACCGAACTGCGTTATCTGCCAGTGTCCTTCCCCGGGCCAGTTACGCTTCTCGGGCAGCCTTCGGTTTATGGTTCCCTGCCTTAGAACTGCCTGTATAGCCAACACCCAGGTCCTGGGCTTTCCCCACAGTGGGTCCAGTCCCCTGGAACAGCCTGCAAGAGGGGGCGAGGAGGGGACCTTCCCTCAGTACTTTTGGAAAGATGCATCTTATCTACTCTGGGGCCAGGGATGCTCTGTATTCTTGGTGCTTGTTGGGGGTCAACAGTGGGAGGGCTTCTCGTGTCCCGGCCCCACTGCTGGACCTCCTGAGGGCACCTGGTATTTTTGGCCACTGTGTGACACAGAGTGTTGGACTGGATGGGACACTGGCCTGATTCAACATTGGCTTCTCTGATGTTTTTATATGGAGCAGGGGTCCATCAGTGGCTATGAGCCACAAGATTTAGATAGGAACTCTCGGTCTGGGGCAAGGGATGCCCTGTATTCTTGGTGCTTGTGGGAGGGGCAATAGTGGGGGGCTTCTAGTGCCCTGGCCCCACTGCTGCACCTCCTGTTCTCTCAAGGACAGCTCCTGTCAGAAGTTCTCTCAGCCCCACCTACCTCACAGGGTGTCTGTTGTGGGGAGGGGAAGGGAAAGGAGTTTGTAGGCCGCCCTGAGACGCCTTTGGGTAGTGAAGGGCAAAGGGGTATAAATCCAATCTCTTCTTCTACCTCACAGGGGGTGTCTGTTGTGGGGAGGGAAGGAAAGGAGTTTGTAGGCCGCCCTGAGACGCCTTTGGGTAGTGAAGGGCAAGGGGGTATAAATCCAATCTCTTCTTCTACCTCACAGGGAGTGTCTGTTGGGGGGAGGGGAAGGGAAAGGGTGTAATCTCTTCTTCTACCTCACAGGGGGTGTCTGTTGTGGGGAGGGGAAGGGAAAGGAGTTTGTAGGCCGCCCTGAGACGCCTTTGGGTAGTGAAGGGCAAGGGGATATAAATCCAATCTCTTCTTCTACCTCACAGGGGGTGTCTGTTGTGGGGAGGGGAAGGGAAAGGAGTTTGTAAGCCGCTCTGAGATGCCTTTGGGCAGTGAAGGGCGGGGTATAAATCCAAACTCTTCTTCTTCTTCTTGCAGCTGCTGGATGACCTTGGGCAAGCCATAGCTGTTCTCTCAAGGACAGTTTGTCTGTTGTGGGGGGAGGAAGGGAAAGGAGTTTGGAAGCCGCTCTGAGACTCCTTTGGGTAGTGAAGGGCGGTGTGTAAATCCAACTCCTCCTCCTCTTCTTCTTCTCTCCTTCCACCTCACAGGGGTGTCTGTTGTGGGGAGGGGAAGGGAAAGGAGTTTGTAAGCTGCTCTGAGACACCTTTGGGTAGTGAAGGGCAAGGGGTATAAATCCAATCCTCTTCTTCTACCTCACAGGGGGTGTCTGTTGTGGGGAGGGGAAGGGAAAGGAGTTTGTAAGCCGCTCTGAGACACCTTTGAGCAGTGAAGGGCAGGATATACATCCAATCTCTTCTTCTTCTTCTGTTGTGTATTTTAATCTTTTAAAAGTTTGTTAATTGTATTAGTCTTCCATGTCTTTGCAACTGGGTTCCTGAATGGCTCATTTCTTTTGAGTCCAAGGAGATAAGGTGGGGTGGAAATCATTGAAGCTAATCGATTAAATAAAACCCCACACCGAATTCCTCCTCAGGCCCAGACTAGCCTCACGCTTCATCGGATTGCCGCGTTGCCACCGATACTCCCCTAAGCTTTGGAGTCTTGTGAGCGAGAATTCTGCTTTGTGAGCTCCTGCCACTAAAGTTGTGAGCGAGTGGTTTGGTTGCTGCATAAATCGGTTTGCTCTGGAGCCCTCCGCCCTGAGCAGAGACAAAAATGTGTGAGCCGGAGGCGAAAAAACTGCGAGCTAGCTCACACTAACTCAGCTGAGAGGGAACACTGGGCGCAATGCTCCCTCTAAGCTGCGGAGTCTTGTGAGCAAAAATTCTGCTTTGTGAGCTGCTGGCATTAAAGTTGTGAGTGAGTGATTTGGCTGCTGCATGAATCAGTTTACTCTGGAGCCCTCCTTCCTGAGCGAAGACAAAAATGTGTGAGCCGGAGGCTAAGAAACTGGGAGCTAGGTCACACTGACTCAGCTGAGAGGGAACACTGGTTGCCAGCCCCCTCCTCCTCACATGCATCCAGGTGCTTTCGGATTGGCACAGCATGCTTTGGATGGTACCCCTGCATGCCCTGGGTGGGATCTGGGCACCCGGCTGAAGTGGGTGGCCTCATATCATCTCTGCTCCACTAGAATTCAGCTCCCATAGAGGACCAAGCATACATGGGTCATTCTGATAAAGAAACGGTTACCTGGAAAATCCACGACACGGTTGCCCAGGCAACCCGTTGGGAGATGGATCCATCTGAAGGAACAGTGCCCAGAAAGGTTAGCAGATGTACACACAACTTTCTCCTGTTGGGAGAACTCAAATCAAGTACAGAACCTTGTTTTCGGGCCTAGCTCCGGCCTGCAGGGGCTCCAGTTTCCTTTCACAAGCTCTTTTCCAAGGACAGCTCTGACAGAACTATGGCTTGCCCAAGGTCACCCAGCAGCTGCGAGTGGAGGCGTGGGGGTAGCCAAGATCTCACATCCCATGTGCCTCTCTGGCTGCAAAAGCTATGATCCTAAGGTCGAATAGAATCATAGAATGGGAAGGGACCTCCGGGGTCATCTAGCCCAACCCCCTGCACAATGCGGGAAGTTCACAAATACCTTCCCCCCAGACCCCCAGTGAACCCTGCTCCATGCTCAAAAGATGACCAAAAACCTCCAGGATCTCCAGCCAAACTGGCCTGGAGAAAAATGGCTTCCTGACCCCCAAAGTGGCGATCAGCATTTCCCTGGGCATGTCAGAAAGGGCCACGAGGACTAAGCACGGAGGCAACCCTTCCTGCCCTCCCCTCTCATGATCTGCCTAAGTTCACAGAATCAGCATTGCTGTCAGATGGGGCCATCTAGCCTCTGTTTGAATGCCTCCCAAGAAGGAGAGCCCACCACCTTCTGAGGAAGCCTGTTCCTCTGAGGAAGTCAGGAAGTTCTTCCTAATGTTTAGCCAAAAGCTCTTCTGATTTAATTTCAACTCATTGGTTCTGATCCAATCTTTTGGGGCAACAGAAAGCAACTCCGTACCATCAGCCAGTTTGGTGTAGTAGTTAAGTGCACGGACTCTAATCTGAGAGAACCGGGTTTGAATCCCCACTCCTCCACTCGCGGCTGCTGGGTGACCTTGGGCAAGCCACAGTTCTCTCAGAGCTGTCCTTGAAAAAGAGCAGTTTCTGCCAGAGCTCTCTCAGCCCCGCTTACCTCACAGGGTGCCTGTTGTGGGGAGGGGAAGGGAAAGGAGTTTGTAAGCCGCTCTGAGGCTCCGAATGAAGGGTGGGGTATAAATCCAATCTTCTTCTTCTTCTTCTCCTCCTCCTCCTCTTCTTCTGACAGCCCTTCAAGTACTTGAAGATGGTGACCATATCACCTCCCAGGTGTCTCGTCTCCAGGCTGAACATACCCAGGTGTTTCATACCCAGGTCCTTTATCAAATTTGCAGATGACACGAAGCTGGGTGGGGTTGCTAATTCTGAAGAAGACGGAGTCAGGATTCAAAAGGATCTAGATAGGCTGGAACAGTGGGCTGAGGCAAATAAAATGGATTTCAATAGAGATAAGTGCAAAGTCCTACACCTGGGCACAAAAAATCAAAGGCACAGATCTAGAATAGGAGGGACCCGGCTTGACAGCAGCACACGTGGAAGGGATCTGGGTGTTCTGGTTGATCACAAGCTCAACATGAGCCTGCAGTGCGATGCGGCTGTGAAGAAAGCTCATGCAATCTTAGGATGCATTCACAGAAGCCTTGTGTCCAGATCATGGGAGGTGGTCGTTCCATTGTATTCTGCTATGGTCACCTGGAGTCCTGTGTCCAGTTTTGGGCACCGCACTTTAGGAAGGATGTTGACAAGCTTGAGTGTGACCAGAAGAGGGCAACCAGGATGGTGAGAGGGTTGGAATCCAAGTCTTACGAGGAAAGGCTGAAAGAGTTGGGTATGTTTAGCCTGGGAAAGAGAAGGCTTAGAGGGGACATGATTGCAGTTTGAAGGGCTGTCCTGTAGAAGATGGAGCAGATCTATTCTCTCTTGCTCCAGATTGCAAGACTAGATCTAATGGGTGGGAATTACAAGGGAGTCGTTACCGGCTAAATATCAGGAGAAACTTCCTGACTGTAAGAGTGGTTGAGTAGTGGAACTGTCTGCCTCGGGAGGTGGTGGATGCTCCTTCGCTGGACGTTTTCAAGCGGAGGCTGGACGACCATCTTTTGGGTATGTTGTAGGTATGTAGGGCTGTCTTTCAGCTGTGCTCCTGCAGAGTGCAGGGGGTTAGACTAGATGACCTGCAAAGGTCCCTTCCAACTCTAACATTCTATGATTCTATAACCTTTCCCTTATAGGACTTGGTCTCCAGACCCCTCACCGTCTCCTTTGCCCTCCTCTGGAGATGTTCCAGCTCGTCTAGTTCCTTCTTAAACTGTGGTGCTCTACTCTAGGTGAGGTCTAACCAGACAGAGCAAAGCGATACCACCCCTTCGTGTGATCTGGACACTATTACTTCTGTTGATACAGAATAAGCTTGCAGCACATGCAGTGGCCAGTTGAAGAACTGCTCCTGCCCTCAGGTGACCTGATCGGGCGTCAGGAAAGGGGTGGCAATAGGTTGAGCACAAACACACACACCTTGCGCAGATGGAGCGCTCAGGGGGGGGGCAGCTAGTGAACCGTGTCCTTCTGTCACCGCTTGGGCCCCCCCTCCTACTCTGACTCCCCTCAAACAGCAATGGACAGGTAGGGATTCCTGACCAAGCACCAAAGGGGAAATTCCTCCATCATTTCACGTGGCCCAGTGATCTTCCAGCCAGGAATTAGGCTTAGGGAAGCAAAGGCCGTGGGTTATGGTTGCCAGCTATGGGTTTGGAAATTCCTAGAGATATGGAGGTGGAGCCCAGGAGTGGTGTGGGGACCTCAGCAGGGTATATAATGCCACACTGCCCAAAGCAGCCATTTCCTCCAGAGGAACTGTCCTCTGTAGGGGAGGCCCCTGGCTC
>JAPDNY010000011.1:105185913-105198413 GCA_029375565.1 Gekko gecko
CAGGGGTCCTCAAACTTTTTAAACAGGGGGCCAGTTCACTGTCCCTCAGACCGTTGGAGGGCCGCCGCGTTCGCCCCTCCCCCCACCAGCCTGCTCGCCCCGCTGCCACGTTCGCTCCCTCCCAGGGGTCTTTTCGTAGAAAAACAGCTGCAGGAGCTCATTAGCATATGGTATGCTAATGAGCTATTAGGCTATTAGCATATGCCACGCCTCCTGACATCACCGGAAGTGATGTCAGAAGGGGAAAGCAAAAGGGGGGAGGCATCTTCAAAGCCTCTCCTTCCCTTCCCCAGCTGGTCTGGGTGGGGGAGCTAAGAGAGAAGGGGTTTAAAGTTTAAACTCCTTCTCACTAGAGTTGGGCCACAGAAGGAGGAAAGAGGGAAGGAAAGAGAGAGATAGAAAGAAGGAAAGAGGGAAAGGAAGAGAAGGAAAGGGGAGGGAAAGAAAGAGAGGGAAGAAGGAGGGAAACATGGAAAGGAGGAAAAAGAGAAGAGAAGAATGTGGGAAAGAAAGAAAGAGAGAAGAGAAGAAGGAGGGAAAGAGGAAAAAGAGAGAAGGAAAGGAGGGAATGAAAGAAATTTGGCGGCAATTCGGCCCCATTATATCCTATGGGCCATTGATGTCAATGGTGAAAACATAGGATATATTCTGGGGGCTGGAAGGAGGGGTTTGAGGAGAGGCACCAAACTCACAGGGTAGCTGGTGGAACCTCTCCCCAAGATACCCACCAAGTTTCAAGAACATTGTATCAAGGGGTCCAATTCTATGGGTCCCTAAACAGGTTGCCCCTATTCCCTCCATTGTTCTCTATGGTGGGAAAAAATAACTTTTTTTCCCACCATAGAGAACAATGGAGGAATAGAGGCAACCTGTTTGGGGCTCATAGAATTGGACCCCCTGGTCCAATGTTCTTGAAACTTGGTGGGCATCTTGGGGAGAGGCTCCATCAGCTACCCTGAGAGTTTGGAGCCTCTCTCTCAAACCCTCTCCCTCCAGCCCCCAGAATATACCCTATGTTTTCACCATTGACTTCAATGGCCCATAGGATATAATGGAGCTGAAATTGACATGTGGCTGCCTGAAAGACTCTCCGGGACGCCGGCTGGGGGCGGGGCCTGGCTCCTGAGCTCCCGGAGCTGCGCTCCTGTGCGCTCCCCCAAAAAGACTCCTGCTCCCCCCCCCCACCAGCCTGCTGCCCCGCCGCCGCGTTCGCCCCCTCCCCCACGACCAGCCTGCTCGCCCTTCCTCCTCCTCAGCTCCTGGGCGCTCTTGCAGCCCAGGGCTGCTGGAGGAAGAAAGAGGCGGGGGGGGCTTTGGGGGGCCGGCAAAACACTCGGCGGGCCGCATAAGTGTCCTCCGCGGGCCGCATGTGGCCCGCGGGCCGTAGTTTGAGGACCCCTGGTATAAAGGGATAAACCGAAGAGGCTAAATGCGCAAGGAAGAAGAAGAAGAAGAAGAAGAAGAGGAAGAGGAAGAGGAAGAAGAGGAAGAGGAAGAAGAGGAAGAGGAAGAAGATGAGGAGGAGATTGGATTTATACCCCGCCCTTCACTTCCCAAAGGAGTCTCAGAGCTGCTTACAAACTCCTTTCCCTTCCCTGTGAGGTAGGCCGGGCTGAGAGAGCTCTCTCCAGAACTGCCCTTGAGAGAACAGCTCTTGCCCGAACTATGGTTTGCCCAAGGTCATCCAGCAGGTGCAAGTGGAGGAGTGGGGAATCAAACCCGGCTCTCCCAAATTAGAGTCTGCGCACTTAACCACAACACCAAACTGGCAAGACCCTGTCAGTCAAATAAAAAAATGCATGAGCGGCAGAGCAAAAAGAAAGAATGCACTATTTCTGCAGAGCCGATTCTGTACCCCAGTAATCCCAACTCGATGTGCAGACTGTGTCCCCCCACCATTGACCCAAGAGCACTATGCACAGGGTAGGTGCTCATTAACGTCCTTTTATCCAGCCTTTAAAAATAAATCCACCAATTTACGAGCCTACAACATTTCCCCAAGTTTGTCTGTCTCTAAATTCATGTGTGACCCATGTGCAGGCAAACAGAATTTCTTTATAAAGTCTGTCCAGTGACCCTTTAAGACCAACAAAGTTTTATTCAAGGTAGTAGAAGAAGAGATTAGATTTATACCCCGCCAGTTTGGTGCCGTGGTTAAGTGAGCAGACTCTAATCTGGGAGAACCGGGTTTGATTCCCCACTCCTCCACTTGCACCTGCTGATGTGACCTTGGGTCAGTCACAAGCTCTGGCACAGCTGTTCTTGAAAAAGAGCAGTTTCTGCCAGAGCTCTCTCAGCCCCACCTACCTCCCAGGGTGTCTATTGTGGGGAGGGGAAGAGGAAGGAGTTTGTAAGCTGCTCTGGAGACTCCTTCGGGTAGTGAAGGGCAGGGTATAAATCCAATCTCTTCTTCTTCTTCTACCCAGAGGAGTCTCAGTTGCTGTTGTTGTTGTTCAGTCGCACAGTCGAGTCCGACTCTTCGCGACCCCATGGACCAGATTACGCCAGGAGTCTCAGAGCCGTGTACAAACTCCTTTCCCTTCCCCTCCCCACAACAGACACCCTGTGAGGTAGGCAGGGCTGAGAGAGCTCTTTCAAGAATTGCACTTTCAAGAACACCTCTTGTCAGAACTACGGCTTGCCCAAGGTCATCCAGCAGCTGCATGTGGAGGCGTGGAGAATCAAACCCGGTTCTCCCAGATTAGAGTCCGCGCACTTAACCTCTACACCAAACTGACTCTCACCAAACTGGGAGGGGAAGGGAAAGGAGTCTGTAAGCCACTCTGAGACTCCTTCGGGCAGTGAAGGGTGGGTATAAATCCAATCTCCTCCTCCTCTCCAGGTAAGACCAGCCTGGGCCATCCCAGTAGCAGGGTTATTCGGAGGAAACACTGAGAAAAGCAGACCCGTGCACAGTGCCTCTTGGTTCCCTGGAGAAAGGGTGGGATAAAAATTTAAAAAACAGCTAGCACAGACCGGATGTACAACAGCGGCGACGCAACAGGCAGCCTTGGAAAGAACTTGGCACACCTGGGACGTTGCTGGTAAAGGACGAGGCTTCCCCTGCGAGCCCATCCTCAAACCCACAAAGTCCCAGAGATGCGGCTGAGTTTCCACCAACCTGCCCCCACTGCTCTTCCTGTGCATACGGCCGCATGAGCCAGCCGCACATCTGGAAAAACCCAAGCGTTCTGTGGTGTGGCTGGATGACCCTGGGAAAAGGGCTGGCCAAGTTGTCCATTACGAGGGGATTAAAAACAGAGACAGGGAGGTGGGTTTGATCGGTGTGGAAAGAGAGAGAGACAGAAAACGGAAGGCACGGTGGAGGCAAGAAGAGAGGCAGGGAGGGAATATATCCAGGGACCGCCGTGGCTCCTCGAGGAAGTGAGACGGGCCCCCCCCGGCTCCGGAGCGGGGCAGCCCCAGCAATTCCCGAGGCCTACCTCATTCTCCATGAAGAATCCGGGAAATCCAAGAGCAGAAACACACACGAGAAGGGCTGTAGCCCAGATCCCGCTTGGCCGGCCCCAGAGCACCCTGCTCCGCTCCGCCAGGCACCCCAGCTGACGCATTCAAAGGGTGAGGCGTGCTGTCCCGCCTGCGCTCTTAAGCAAGCGTGCAAACAGGACGCGGACAGACCACAACTTCCTTTTGGCTCAGCCAATGCGTGAGCAGAACCCCGCCAGCGAGACACCCCAGCTGGGACAGCTGCACAGCCCAGGAAGTCCCCGGGGAGGCGTGCAGCCCACGACAGGGCTCGTCTTTGGCCGTCCAAGGATGCAGCCCGAATCAAGGGAGCTGAGATTAGTTGCTGTAGATTTTCCGGGCTGTCTGGCTGTGGTCTTGGCATTGTAGGACCTGACGTTTCGCCGGTAGCTGTGACTGGCATCCTCAGAGGTATAACACACCTGTGTCAAGGTGAGAAGAAGAAAAATAGTAGGCAGGTCATTTATATCTACCCTGGAAGGTGGGGTAGGGCTGAGTCATTATCTTGTAGGAGTTCCCCAGGCTATGAACATGCTAATGGAGGAGCATTCCTGAGGAGGTTCTTTTGTCTATGGATTGCTTCCTGAGGAGGTTCTTTTGTGCGTGGAATGGCTACTGAAACACACAGCGTAGCATTCAGACAAGAATAAAAGAAAGACACTGCAGACTTGGCCAACCTGAAAAATCAGCAGTGGCTGAACATAGCCTAACCCAAACAGGACACAGCATTTGGTTCCAAGACACTGAAAGGCTGGACAACACTTCCAATTACCATGTCAGATTACACAGGGAAGCCACTGAAATTCATAAACATAAAACACAATTTCAATAGGAAAGAAGAGAGTTTAAAAATAAATAGGGCATGGTTTCCTGTCCTGAAAAACAGAATATGCTCTACAGCTGACAATAGCACTACAGATAAGATTAGAGTTTCAACAGCCATTCCACATACAAAAGAACCTCCTCAGGAAAGCTCCTCCATTAGCAGGTTCATAGCCTGGAGAACTCCGACAAGATAATGACTCAGCCCTACCCCACCTTTCCAGGGTAGATATAAATTACCTGCCTACCATTTTTCTGCTTACCTTGACACAGAGAGTACTCCATCTTTCTGTGTTATACCTCTGAGGATGCCAGTCACAGCTACTGGTGAAACGTCAGGTCCTACAATGCCAAGACCACGGCCACACAACCCGGAAAATCTACAGCAACTAATGAACTCCGACCGTGAAAGCCTTCGACAATGGAGCTGAGGTTCTTTCTGCTGATGGAAGGCACTGCCATGAATGGAATGGGCCTGCAAGATCCAGTCCAGGAAGCCAGGGGCCAGAATGTGCCAATGGCTGCACTCTGCAACTAAACCAGTTCTGGCAGTTGAGGGCCGGGAAGCACCTTTTGGCCCAGGCTGAGGAAAAAACAAGGAAGTGGGGAAAAGCTATGCATGCCTAGAAATGGCACCATTGTATGTATGTGTGTGTGTGTGGGGGGAGGTTCAGTATTCCTGGAAAAACTCCTGTTTCCCCCTCAGAGGTTCTATTATGGAATAGCACTGAAGATAAGATTAGAGTTTCAGTAGCCATTCCACACACAAAAGAACCTCCTCAGTAAATAGGAAACCTCCTCAGGAAACAATCTATATGCAAAAGAACCTCCTCAGGAAAGCTCCTCCATTAGCATGTTTCACAGCCTGGGGAACTTCGACAAGATAATGACTCAGCCCTACTCCACCTTCCGGAGTAGATCCTGCCTACCATTTTTCTGCTCACCTTGATATAGAGAGTCCTCCATCTTTCTGTGTTCTACCTCTGAGGATGCCCGTCACAGCTACTGGCGAAACGTCAGGTCCTACAATGCTAAGACCGCGGCTGCACAGCCCGGAAAAATCTACAGCAACTAACTCATGGCGGTAGATGTCAGCTGACTTCTTTCCCATGGAGTAAAACTTGGGTCTCTTTGACCGGAAGGAAAGTGGAGAACTTAACCACGAAGAATAAGAAAAAACCCCCCACGGGTTTATAAAGAGGTCACCTGGAGTACGCAGACACGAGAGCTGTGCCCAAAAGAGAGAAACCCCAGAGAAACGGCTGTGCTGATCTGTGGCGGAGAACACAACTGCCGAGATGGAGAGTAGCTGAGTTCTCCGGAGAGGTGCTTTAAGTGACGAGAGGCCCGCAGCTGCTGCTCTAATATGAACGCCGCCCCTTGGCGGAAGAGCTCAGGGCAGGTTCTCGGGTCCTTGGAGAGCGGCCACTCCTGCGCTCTTGGCCGAGTGTAGGACTTGAACCTGCATCTCTTTGGGCCCGGTCTGACATTGCAACCACCGCGCTACACTGGCGCACAGAGAAACACCCGCCGAAGTGGGCTCAAGCCTTACAAATGCCTCTAAGGACGATAAAGCCAGAAGCCACAAGGTCTGGACTTGTTTACGCACAAGAGTGGCTTTTCACGGCTGAAGAGATCTCGGTTTTGTAGTCGGATGCCGGCGCCGCCTTCCTCTTCCTGAGCTTTGCGACGGGAGGCCGTGCGGACACTGACTGCACCCCCTGCCGGAGAGACCAGCTGGCGGCCTCAGACAACAGAAGACAAGAGCCCTTTCGAGCAATTGCAGGCGCCTCCCTCCCCTTTCCGGTTGTCCCGGCCGTTTGCAAGACGCAAAGGGGTGTGCACAAGACGGCTGGAGGGCGAGAGCGTGCGCCACAGCACAACTCGCTGAAAATGTCTACACAATGTGTAGCTGCAATAAAGAAGGCCAACGCTATGCTGGGGATTATTAGGAAGGGAATTGATAACAAATCAGCCAGTATCATCGTGCCCCTGTATAAATCATTGATGCAACCTCATTTGGAATACTGCGTACAGTTCGGGTCGCCACACCTCAAAAAGGATATTATAGCATTGGGAAAAGTGCAGAGAAGGGCAACTAGAAGGATAAAAGGGTTGGATCACCTTCCCTATGAAGAAAGGTTAAAACGCTTGGGGCTCTTCAGCTTGGAGAAACGACGGCTGAGGGGTGACATGATCGAGGTTTATAAGATTATGAATGAGATTGAGCAGGTTGAGAAAGAAGTACTTTTCTCCCTTTCTCACAATACAAGAACTCCTTGTGGGCACTCCATGAAATTGCTGAGCAGTCGGGTTAGAACAGACAAAAGGAAATACTTCTTCACCCAAAGAGTGATTAACACATGGAATTCACTGCCACAGGAGGTCGTGGCAGCTGCAAGCATGGACAGTTTCAAGAGGAAATTAGATAAACATGTGGAGCAGAAGTCCATCAGTGGCTATTAGCCACAGGGTATAGATGGGAACTCCCAGTCTGGGGCAGGTGATGCACTCTGTTCTTGGTGCTTGGGGGGTCAACAGCGGGAGGGCTTCTGGTGCCCTGGCCCCACTGCTGGACCTCCTGATGGCACCTGGTATATTTTGGCCGCTGTGTGACAGAGTGTTGGACTAGATGGGCCATTGGCCTGATTCAACATTGGCTTCTCTTATGTTCTTATGTTCTTAAGGTTCCAGACAATCGTGAGCTGTTCCATTAGCACGATTAGGATGTAATCTGCTTGGAAAGGCACCAGATCTTAAAAGCGCAGCGCTGGATTCCTGCCTTGAAGTCTCCAGCCCTCTGCTGCAATAGATTACTTTGTTAAGAAGATCAGAACAGCAGTGCCTATTTCAGAGCAGGGGTCCATCTGGTCCAGCATCCTGGTCCCCAGGAAGGCCAAAGCCTGACCGTAAAACGGCCTCCTAGTACTGGCTTTCAGAGGCACACTGCCATGGAACAAGGAGGTTCTACTTCGTCATTCCTTGACGGACCTCTCTTTCAGGGACTTGTTCAGTCCCTTTTCGAAACACCTGAACTCGGGGTTACGATTACATCCTCTGGCAGTGAACACCACCAGTTAATGATGCTTGGGGCAAAGAAGCCTTCCCGTATGCCTGTCCTGAACCCTACATCCCATAAGCTTCCACTGGCTGCTCCCCCAGTTGTGATATGATGTGCGGGGTAAAGAAGAGAAAGATTCCCACTCCCTGACCCATCTCTGAGATATCCCTCCCAAGTGGGAACTCTTCTGAGGTGCGCAGAGTCCATAAGACCATGAGAGAAGCCAATGTTGGATCAGACCAATGGCTCATCCAGTCCAACACTCTGTGTCACACAGTGGCCAAAAACACCAGGGGCCATCAAGAGGTCCAGCAGTGGGGCCAGGACACTAGAAGCCCTCCCACTGTTGCCCCTCCCACAAGCATCAAGAATACAGAGCATCCCTTGCCCCAGAGCGAGAGTTCCCGTCTAGACCTTGTGGCTAATAGCCACCGATGGACCTCTGCTCCATATATTTATCCATAAGAACAGAAGAGAAGCCAGTGTTGGATCAGGCCAATGGCCCATCCAGTCCAACACTCTGTGTCACACAGTGGCCAAAAATACCAGGTGCCATCAGGAGTTCCAGCAGTGGGGCCAGGACACTAGAAGCCCTCCCACTGTTGACCCCCCTCCCACAAGCATCAAGAATACAGAGCATCCCTTGCCCCAGAGCGAGAGTTCCCGTCTAGACCTTGTGGCTAATAGCCACCGATGGACCTCTGCTCCATATATTTATCCATAAGAACAGAAGAGAAGCCAGTGTTGGATCAGGCCAATGGCCCATCCAGTCCAACACTCTGCGTCACACAGTGGCCAAAAATACCAGGTGCCATCAGGAGTTCCAGCAGTGGGGCCAGGACACTAGAAGCCCTCCCACTGTTGCCCCTCCCACAAGCATCAAGAATACAGAGCATCCCTTGCCCCAGAGCGAGAGTTCCCGTCTAGACCTTGTGGCTAATAGCCACCGATGGACCTCTGCTCCATATATTTATCCATAAGAACATCAGAGAAGCCAATGTTGGATCAGGCCAATGGCCTCTTCAGTCCAACACTCTGTGTCACACAGTGGCCAGAAATACCAGGTGCCATCAGGAGGTCCAGCAGTGGGGCCAGGACACTAGAAGCCCTCCCACTGTTGCCCCTCCCACAAGCATCAAGAATACAGAGCATCCCTTGCCCCAGAGCGAGAGTTCCCGTCTAGACCTTGTGGCTAATAGCCACCGATGGACCTCTGCTCCATATATTTATCCATAAGAACAGAAGAGAAGCCAATGTTGGATCAGGCCAATGGCCCATCCAGTCCAACACTCTGCGTCACACAGTGGCCAAAAATACCAGGTGCCATCAGGAGTTCCAGCAGTGGGGCCAGGCCACTAGAAGCCCTCCCACTGTTGCCCCTCCCACAAGCATCAAGAATACAGAGCATCCCTTGCCCCAGAGCGAGAGTTCCTGTCTAGACCTTGTGGCTAATAGCCACCGATGGACCTCTGCTCCATATATTTATCCATAAGAACAGAAGAGAAGCCAGTGTTGGATCAGGCCAATGGCCCATCCAGTCCAACACTTTGTGTCACACAGTGGCCAAAAATACCAGGTGCCATCAGGAAGTCCAGCAGTGGGGCCAGGACACTAGGAGCCCTCCCACTGTTGCCCCTCCCACAAGCACCAAGAATACAGAGCATCCCTTGCCCCAGAGTCCCTATCTATACCTTGTGGCTAATAGCCACTGATGGACCTCTGCTCTGTATGTTTATCCATAAGGCCATAAGAGAAGCCAATGCTGGATGAGGCCAATGGCCCATCCAGTCCAACACTTTGTGGCACACAGTGGCCAAAAAATACCAGGTGCCATCAGGACCAGGGAGTGTGAGAAGGGGCTTACACCCTTCCTACCCGTGCTGTTTTCTTGACCTGAAACTTACATGCACTGATGACTATGTGTAGATTTCCCCAACAGGGCGGATTGGCGGCTCCCATGGGGTTGTTTCAGGTTGAGAAAATGGCTTGTGAGGGGAAAGCTGAAGTCCCTTTTCCTCACACACTGCAGGCCCGCCCAAAATTGGGTCCGGTCCATGCACAACCAGGAGGAGGAGGCGACTAGAGTTATACCCCGCCCTTCACTACCCAAAGGAGTCTCAGAGTGGCTTCCAAACTCCTTTCCCCTCCCCTCCCCACAACAGACACCCTGTGAGGTAGGCGGGGCTGAGAGAGCTCTGACAAAAACTGCTCTTTTTCAAAGACAGCTCTGACAGAACTATGGCTTGCCCAAGGTCATCCAGCAGGTACAAGTGGAGGCATGGGGGAATCAAACCCGGTTCTCCCAGATTAGAGTCCGCGCACTTAACCGCTACAGCAAACTGGGCTGGGAATGGAGTTTCCCAGCACAAAACTCCGGGCATGCATCTGACTTGAAGTCCTTGTGGTGACCATGTGTCAGCCACATGGATGCTGTAAAAACATCAATTGCTCCCATCCACCAAGTGGACCCTGTAACATGTGAACTGCTCTGATAATCTTCTCCTCCACTAGAAGGTTCTTGGCCAACAACTCTTCTAGCCTTCCCGGATCCTCTCTGCCTCTTTTTGATACATGCCAACGGGCCTCCAATGTTCTCCTTCTCCACACCGGACCATCTGTTCACTTCCTCTGCTGCCTTCTCCTATATTCCCCTCCCACAGTGCCCAGGTAGGCTGGTGTCGTGGTTAAGTGCGCGAAACCCTAATCTGGGAGAACTGGGTTTGATTCCCCCATTCCTTCACTTGCACCTGCTGGATGACCTTGGGCAAGCCATAGTTCTGTCAGAGCTATTCTCTCAGGAGACCAGTTTGGTGCAGTGGTTAAGTGCGCAGACTCTAATCTGGGAGAACCGGGTTTGATTCCCCACTCCTCCACTTGCATCTGGCTGGATGACCTTGAGCAAGCCGTAGTTCTGGCAAGAGCTGTCCTTGAAAAAGAGCTGTTTCTGTCAGAGCTCTCTGAGCCCTGCCTACCTCCCAGGGTGTCTGTTGTGGGAAGGGGGAGGGAAAGGAGTTTGTCAGCCGCTCTGAGACTCCTTTGGGTAGCGAAGGGCGGGGTGTAAATCCAATCTCTCCTTCTTCTTTTACCTCACAGGGTGCCTGTTGTGCGGAGGGGAAGGGAAAGGAGTTTGTAAGCCGCTCTGAGACTCCTTTGGGTAGTGAAGGGCGGGGTGTAAATCCAATCTCTCCTTCTTCTTTTACCTCACAGGGTGTCTGTTGTGGGGAGGGGAAGGGGAAGGAGTCTGTAGCCGCTCTGAGACTCCTTTGGGTAGTGAAGGGCGGGGTGTAAATCCAATCTCTCCTTCTTCTTTTACCTCACAGGGTGTCTGTTGTGGGGAGGGGAAGGGAAAGGAGTTTGTCAGCCGCTCTGAGACTCCTTTGGGTAGCGAAGGGCGGGGTGTAAATCCAATCTCTCCTTCTTCTTTTACCTCACAGGGTGCCTGTTGTGCGGAGGGAAAGGGAAAGGAGTTTGTCAGCCGCTCTGAGACTCCTTTGGGTAGCGAAGGGCGGGGTGTAAATCCAATCTCTCCTTCTTCTTTTACCTCACAGGGTGCCTGTTGTGCGGAGGGAAAGGGAAAGGAGTTTGTCAGCCGCTCTGAGACTCCTTTGGGTAGCGAAGGGCGGGGTGTAAATCCAATCTCTCCTTCTTCTTTTACCTCACAGGGTGCCTGTTGTGCGGAGGGAAAGGGAAAGGAGTTTGTCAGCCGCTCTGAGACTCCTTTGGGTAGCGAAGGGCGGGGTGTAAATCCAATCTCTCCTTCTTCTTTTACCTCACAGGGTGCCTGTTGTGCGGAGGGAAAGGGAAAGGAGTTTGTCAGCCGCTCTGAGACTCCTTTGGGTAGCGAAGGGCGGGGTGTAAATCCAATCTCTCCTTCTTCTTTTACCTCACAGGGTGCCTGTTGTGCGGAGGGAAAGGGAAAGGAGTTTGTCAGCCGCTCTGAGACTCCTTTGGGTAGTGAAGGGCGGGGTGTAAATCCAATCTCTCCTTCTTCTTTTACCTCACAGGGTGCCTGTTGTGCGGAGGGAAAGGGAAAGGAGTTTGTCAGCCGCTCTGAGACTCCTTTGGGTAGTGAAGGGCGGGGTGTAAATCCAATCTCTTCTTCTTCTTTTACCTCACAGGGTGCCTGTTGTGCGGAGGGGAAGGGAAAGGAGTTTGTCAGCCGCTCTGAGACTCCTTTGGGTAGCGAAGGGCGGGGTGTAAATCCAATCTCTTCTTCTTCTTTTACCTCACAGGGTGTCTGTTGTGGGGAGGGAAAGGAGTTTGTCAGCCGCTCTGAGACTCCTTTGGGTAGTGAAGGGCGGGGTGTAAATCCAATCTCTTCTTCTTCTTCTTTTGCAAGTGCAAGAGGGGCAAATACGTTGGCATACCCGTGCCAGACATTTTAAGGCTTGTTTTGAAACCCAAAGCAGGCAGAGGACCAAAGCACTTCCCCGGGAGGTTCTGCACTCACTTAGCATCTTGCATTTGCCAGGCTGCTACGTGGCAGGTGCAGCCATTTTGCACGGGCAGCAGTCGCATTTACAGGTTCTGCTGGCCGAGTCCAAGAGTCCCTCGGGCAAGCGCTTTAGACTCTGCCAGAACCGCACTTAAGCCGAGCCTCGAAAGACAGCCAGGTGGCCATTTTGCATGATGCCTTTCTCGTGAGGGCCAAAGCAGGCCTCGAAATGGAAACTGAAAACAGACTGTGAGGGGCGCCTGGGCATCAGAAAGATGAACCTCAGCCTCCGCACTTAAGCCGAGCCTCGAAAGACAGCCAGGTGGCCATTTTGCATGATGCCTTTCTCGTGAGGGCCAAAGCAGGCCTCGAAATGGAAACTGAAAACAGACTGTGAGGGGCGCCTGGGCATCAGAAAGATGAACCTCAGCCTGTCTTCAGGAGGTGAAACTGCTCCCACGCAAAGAGAAGCCATCTCAGGTGTCACCGCTATAGACGTCAACTTTGGAGGGATACAAACCGCTTGGGGCTCTTTAGCTCGGAGAAACGACAGCTGAGGGGTGACATGATCGAGGTTTATAAGAACTCGGGGGTACCAAAGGAAATTGCTGAGCGGTCGGGTTAGAACAGATAAAAGGAAGTCCTTCTTCACCCAAAAACTGATTAACACATGGAATTCATGGCCACAGGAGGGGC
>JAPDNY010000011.1:105203413-105233959 GCA_029375565.1 Gekko gecko
GGTCAACCTCAGTCCTAACAATAGTTGCGTCCAGGACGGTACCTATCAAGGTCTCAATAAAGTTAGCTTTCTACACACTGACTCTTTAGCTTGGAGAAACGACGTCTGAGGGGTGACGTGATCGAGGTCTATAAGGTTATGCATGGGATAGAGCAGGGAGAGAAAGAAGTACTTTTCTCCCTTTCTCACAATGCAAGAACTCACGGGCATTCCATGAAATTGCTGAGCAGTCGGGTTAGAACGGATACAAGGAAATACTTCTTCACCCAGAGAGTGATTAACACGTGGAATTCACTGCCACAGGAGGTGGCGGTGGCTATAAGCATGGACAGCTTCAAGAGGGAATTGGATAAACATCTGGAGCAGAAGTCCATCAGTGGCTATTAGCCACAGAGTATAGGTGGGAACTCTCAGTCTGGGGCAGGTGATGCACTCTATTCTTGGTGCCTGGGGGAGGGGGTTAACAGTGGGGGGCTTCTAGTGTCCTGGCCCCACTGCTGGACCTCCTGATGGCACTTGGTATTTCTGGCCACTGTGTGACACCGAGTGTTGGACTGGATCGGCCACGGGCCTGATCCAACATTGGCTCCTCTTATGTTCTTATGACTGGTGTTGAGAACTGATTTAACCAGGATCCTGACACGGAGGAAAGAACATTGTAATTCCCTGAACAGCGGGAGGCTAGAGCGTAACAGCTTTTAAAAGCCTAGTTCCCAGGTTGGCCCGTGTACACTTTATGCAGTGTTCCCTCTAAGCTGAGTTAGCGTGAGCTAGCTCACAGTTTCTTAGCCTCTGGCTCATACATTTTTGTCTCAGCTCAGGAAGGGATGGCTCCGGAGCAAACTAATGTATGCAGTAGCCAAATTGCTCGCTAACCTTTAATGCCAGGAGCTCACAAAGCAGAATTTTTGCTCACAAGACTCCACAGCTTAGACGGAGCACTGACTTTATATGAGGAGCCAGGCAGCCTTGATCCAGCATTCCAGAACCGACAGGCCCAAGGCAGAAAGGGGGCTGTTTGAAATCCCGCTGGAAGGCTTCACGCCCTCCGACCTGTTTATTTTGGAGAAGGGAAGCCAAGCTCAGAAACTTGCACATGATCAGCGGAGCCTCTCACTGGCCCTGGGAGACCTTTGCCTTTCGCCTTTCGCACACTGCAAGTCAAGGGCTCTGTCCTCTCCAAGCAGCGGCACAGTTCACCCTGGGCAGAAGCCCATGCGCCTGCCCCACTTACCGGATGACGCTCCCCCTCCCCTGCAAGGCTGTCGTTTCTGATGAGGAAACTGGGGAATTTGGGAGAGCACTGCGAGAAAAGGACCTCCCTATTAAATATTTTCTCTTTTGGAAAGCGTGAAATGCATTTTAAAACAGGTGTTTCCTAGCTCAAAATGTGCAGTATAGACATTTTTATGTAAGAATCTGCAGCATTACATAGTGGTAATTCCTATATACTGTGGGCACAGACGATGTATTTATCAAAAAATGAATAATTTTGACTATTAGAATGTGTTTGATAATACATTAGTGAATTCTAAATACTATGAAGCTGGCGTTCAAACTATGCCACTAGTCCTATCATAGATGCTGTCCAAATTATATTTCTGTCCAAATATATACCCCCTTTTGTCCAAATTCTACCCCCTTCTGTCCATTACAACATTTATTTTCCAATTTCAACGTCTATTTTTCCCGTTTCTCATATGTGTCACAGCAACAAAGGAGGAACAGTTTGCGGCTCTCTTTCAAGCATTGTGTCCATTTGCAGTTTGGCTGGAGGAAAACTATGTCCTTCTGTTCCATAAACAAACTGTACTCAGGTTAGGCAATGGAGGGCCCAGGATCCAGTCCCAGGAAATACTCCCCCCCCCGAGTGGCTTACAAACTCCTTTCCCTCCCCCTCCCCACAACAGACACCCTTGTGAGGTAGGCGGGGCTGAGAGAGCTCTTTTGAGGACTGCCCTTGAGAGAACAGCTCTGACAGAACTATGGCTTGCCCAAGGTCATCCAGCAGGTGCAAGTGAAGGAGTGGGGAATCAAACCTGGTTCGCCCAGATTAGAGTCTGCGTGCACTTAACCACTACACCAAACCGGATCTCCTTTACCCAACACTCTTTAACCCTCTCCTCCCCAATCTGAACAGCACTAGAGCCCCCTAGGCAGAACCCCCTCCTGTTACGCTCCCTCCCAGAGCCAAAATGCCGGCAGACCCGAGCAGTTAGCTGAAGGGCATCAAGAGAGGGCTCTGTCACGCACTGTTGTTCCAGAGGAGGCAGAGCAAGCTGGGGAGAGGTGCAGAGACATTGAAACCACCTCTACCCCCCCAGGACCTTTAGCCAAAGTCACAGCTGGCCGCTGCCACAAAACACCCAGGACACAAGGATGGAGGCCCCGCCCTTGCAGAGAGCGAGAAGAGGTGAATGGAACAGGGTCTGCAGGCCGGTGGGACTCTTCTGCTGCATCTTGGTGTCAAAGGTAGGACCCACCGCTGCCACCAAGAGAGAGAGAGAAGAGAGATTGGATTTATACTCCGCCCTTCACTACCCGAAGGAATCCAAGAGCGGCTTATAATCTCCTTTCCCTTCCCCTCCCCACAACAGACACCCTGTGAGAGAGCTGAGAGAGCTCTCTCGAGGACTGCTCTTGAGAGAACAGCTCTGAGAGAACTTGTGACTGATCCAAGTTCACACCAGCAGCTGCATGTGGAGGAATGGGGAATCAAATCCAGTTCTCCCAGATTAGAGTCGGCGCTCCTTACCACTACACCAAGATGTGGTGGAACTCAAAACCCATTACGGGAGGAGAGTAGGACAATTTAGGCAGGGAGGCCAGCAACGCAACAACGCCCAACACATTTTGCATGACTAACGACTAGCCGGGGGAAGAGCAGGACACACAGGACGGGTGCTTTCGGCGGTAACCACAAGATGGCCATAGAGAACAGTTCCAGCCTTAGGGAAACTCCTGATTCCAGCCCCACACCATTCCAGACTTTCAAAGAGCCTCTTACATGGCAAAACACCACAGTTGCTTTTGACAGGCAGTGCTCTTCCAAGTAGAAAAGAACACGCCCGGTTTTGTGCCACATCCGACAAAGCTTACTGGCTCTTGCCAGGGCACGCCTACAAAGACACTACTGAGATCTAAATTAGCCAGATGGGGGGTCAGAGGGTCGGTAAGGGCTCAGGAGGCTTCCAAGGTACCTATTCCACCGGAAGAACACAAGAGGCCTTCCTTGCTCACCAGAGTTCTGGCTTTATCATTCCATAAGGACATATAAGAGCAGCCAATGTTGGATCAGGCCAATGGCCCATCCAGTCCATCACTCTGTGTCACACAGTGGCCACAAATACCAGGGGCCATCAGGAGGTCCAGCAGTGGGGCCAGGACACTAGAAGCCCCTCCCACTGTTGACCCCCCCAAGCACCAAGAATACAGAGCCTCACTTGCCCCAGCCTGATGGACCTCTGCTCCATATGTTTATCCAATTCCCAAGGACATAAGAGAAGCCAATGCTGGATCAGGCCAATGGCCCATCCAGTCCAACACTCTGTGTCTCTCCAAAAATACCAGGTGCTGTCAGGCGGTCCATCAGTGGGGCCAGGACACGAGAAGCTGCTTCCACTGTTGCCCCCCCAAGCACCAAGAATACACAGCATCACTTGTCCCAGACTGAGAGCCCCTATCTATACCTTATGGCTCATAGCCACCGATGGATCTCTGCTCCATATATTTATCCATAAGAACATAAGAGAAGCCAATGTTGAATCAGGCCAATGGCCCATCCAGCCCAACACTCTGTGTCACACAGTGGCCAGAAATACCAGGTGCCCTCAGGAGGTCCAGCAGTGGGGCCAGGACACCAGAAGCCCCTCCCACTGTTGACCTCCCCCCAGCACCAAGAATACAGAACATCACTTGCCCTAGACTGAGAGTTCCTGTCTATACCTTGTGGCTAATAGCCACCGATGGACCTCTGCTCCATACGCTTATCCAATTCCCTCTTATAACATAAGAGAAGCCCATGTTGGATCAGGCCAACGGCCCATCCAGTCCAAAACACTTCTGTGTCACACAGTGGCCACAAATACCAGGGGCCATCAGGAGGTCCAGCAGTGGGGCCAGGACACTCGAAGCCCTCCCACTGTTGACCCCCCAGCAGCAACTCTCTTAACCACTTAGGGCTCTGAAGTGCAGAGGCGCAGCACTCCCATGCGCTAGACCAAGACCACAATATATATATTTTTAAAAAGACAAAAAGCCAGGCTTAGCATTCTGCTTTGAGGGTGGAGAGAAGGAAAGAAGAAGCAAGAAGAAGAAGAAGCCGCATTAACTGAATCTCGCAGGTATGCTCTTCCTCTACCTTCCTTTCACACACATATACATACACACACAAACCCCACCAAGAAGCCCCGCTTGTTTTAAAATCTACGCCATGTTCCTTCTGGAAGGCCAAAGGCTTTGCAACGCGCCCTGCCTCCAGTTCTTCTCAGGTTTCACAGAATCTTTGTAAGGCAGAGAACAGATAAGGCCAGACGAGAGCTCCTGCTGAGCTAATCCAGAATTACTAAACTGGGAAGCGCAACTGATGGAGTTATTCTCAGAAGAGGGGGCAGTTGGGTCACGGCCAGCTGCGCAGAGCTCCCACCATGCACCGTTCCCAGCTGAACGGCAGGATGATTTTGCTTTTTATCACTATGGGTGTTAAGACCCTCACCAGGATGATTTTATGGTAACTGGAAGGGGCATATCTTGGCCCCCGGGGAATGTCTACATTCAGTATGAGCTGCCCTTATACCGAATCAAACAGTCAATCCACCAACATAAGTATTGTCTACTCAGACAGGCCATGGCTCTCCAGAGTCTCGGGCTGAGGAATTTCACATCACCCGTTACCTCATTCTTTCAACTGGAGATGCTGGGGATTGAACCTGGGACCTTCTGCATACCGAGCAGATGCTCTGTCACCGAGCCTTTACGTTCATTGTGCCAGGGTTCAAGCGACGGCAGGTCCAGCTCTGAAGCTCTTGGACGGGCTCAATTTGTGCCACAGAGAAATCTGTGCTCCGATAACAAAGGAGGAGGAGGAGGAGGAGGAGATTGGATTTATACCCCTGCCCTTCACTCGGAGTCTCAGAGTGGCTTACAAGCTCCTTTCCCCTCCCCTCCCCACAGCAGACACCCTGTGAGGTAGGTGGGGCTGAGAGAAACTGCTCTTTTTCAAGAACAGCTCTGACAGAACTATGGCTTGCCCAAGGTCATCCAGCAGCTGCAAGTGGAGGAGTGGGGGAATCAAACCCGGTTCTCCCAGATTAGAGTCCGCGCACTTAACCACGACACCAAACTGGCTCTGTTCCCACCAATCCACCTCCCCAGCCAAAGGAGGGAGTGTGATTGGGGGGTCCACTCAGACCTAGCGACACCAAAGAATCCTCTTAATAACGTTTTGATTTTTTCTTGCCCTGTGAAATTGTTTGGCAGTCTTCTTTCCCCTACTCCTTCATACTGCATTGCTTATGGGATGTATTCCCACTAGCCAGTTTGGTGCAGTGGTTAACTGCGTGGCCTCTAATCTGGGAGAACCGGGTTTGATTCCCCACTCCTCCGCTTGCACCTGCTGATGTGACCCTGGGTCAGTCACAAGCTCTGGCACAGCTCTTCTTGGAAAAAGAGCAGTTTCTGTTAGAAGTTCTCTCAGCCCCGCCTACCCCACAGGGGGTGTCTGTTGTGTGGAGGGGAAGGGAAAGGAGTTTGTAAGCCGCTCTGAGACGCCTTTGGGCAGTGAAGGGCAGGGTATAAATCCAAACTCTTCTTCTTCTTCTTCTATTCTGCGTCAGCACATCACAGGCAAGGTGCTGTGTGCTACATCCACCTTAAGAGATGTGTCTGCCTTAACACACTTAAATTATACCACAGGAGCCCGAGGATCAGTTTAGAATCAGAACATCATTTTTTTTGTTGTTTGGAAATCTTGCACGGGAGTTGGAGAGGAGAGAGAAGAAGCGAAAAGGCCAACCTCTGCCTTCTCCAACATTCCTTGTCCTCTCCCGGCAATGTCGGAATCTATTCTTCCTCTGCAAAGTGCCTGAGGGTGGCATACTTGGGGCACACCCCCATGAAACTGCAGGAGAAAGCCACCCTCAACCCACATGACCAAAACAAGTAGGAAGGGAGTCCCCTTCCCCTGTAATCTACTGTTATAATCAGGGGACAGAGAGAAGAGACACAATATGAGCTCTCCATGGCCAACTGGATGGGGGTAACAGCATGGACGGCTTCAAGAGGGAATTGGATAAACATCTGGAGCAGAGGTCCCTCGATGGCTATTAGCCACAAAGTATAGATAGGAACTCTCAGTATGGGGCAAGGGATGCTCTGTATTCTTGGTGCTTGGGGGGCAATGGTGGGAGGGCTTCTGGTGTCCTGGCCCCACTGGTGGACCTCTTGATGGCACCTGGTGTTTTTAGCCACTGTGGGACACACAGTATTGGACTGGATGGGCCATTGGCCTGATCCAACACTGGCTTCTCTTATGTTCTTATGGATAAAAATCTGGAGCAGAGGTCCATCAGTGGCTATTAGCCACAAGGTATAGATAGGAACTCTGGGGCAAGGGATGCTCTGTATTCTTGGTGCTTGGGGGGGGGGTCAACAGTGGGAGGGCTTCTAGTGTCCTAGCCCCACTGCTGGACCTCCTGATGGCACCTGGTATTTTTGGCCACTGTGTGACTCGGAGTGTTGGACTGGATGGGCCATTGGCCTGATCCAACACTGGCTTCTCTTATGTTCTTATGGATAAAAATCTGGAGCAGAGGTCCATCAGTGGCTATTAGCCACAAGGTATAGATAGGAACTCTGGGGCAAGGGATGCTCTGTATTCTTGGTGCTTGGGGGGGGCAACAGTGGGAGGGCTTCTAGTGTCCTAGCCCCACTGCTGGACCTCCTGATGGCACCTGGTATTTTTGGCCACTGTGTGACTCGGAGTGTTGGACTGGATGGGCCATTGGCCTGATCCAACACTGGCTTCTCTTATGTTCTTATGGATAAACATCTGGAGCAGAGGTCCATCAGTGGCTATTAGCCACAAGGTATAGATAGGAACTCTGGGGCAAGGGATGCTCTGTATTCTTGGTGCTGGGGGGGGTCAACAGTGGGAGGGATTCTAGGGTCCTGGCCCCACTGCTGGACTTCCTGATGGCCCCTTGTATTTTTGGCCACCGTGTGACACGGAGTGTTGGACTGGATGGACCATTGGCCTGATCCAGCATTGGCTTCTCTTATGTCCTCTTATGTCTAGGGCAATTTGATGCTCTGTATTCTTGGTGCTTGGGGGGGATCAACAGTGGGAGGGCTTCTAGTGTCCTGGCCCCACTGTTGGACCTCCTGGTGGCACCTGGTATTTTTGGCCATTGTGTGACAGAGTGTCGGACTGGATGGACCATTGGCCCGATCCCACATTGGCTTCTCTTATGTTCTTACGGATAAACAGTAAAGGGAAGAATACACTAACTCTCCAATCTACTCCCCCAATCATGTTCCTGTTCGAGACTTTAAAATCTTTATATGCAGTTTTTCTCCCCAAGGGGCTCAGAGGAATACTCAGTGGTAGCTGTAACAATAAAAACGAATAAATCCCAAGAACGATATATGCCAGAAAGCTAGAACCCACCAGACATGGTTCTACAGCCAGGTAACAGAAAGCTGGAACCCGCTCCCAAGCACTGTTGCCTTAACATCTCTCTCAAAAGGGTCACCGAGGGAGACGTCCTCCTGATCTCTGCCGGCCGGCTGTCCCACTACAGGAGACCTGCGCCCAATGTCCCCTCTAAGACGTGGAGTCTTGTGAGCAAGAATTCCGCTTTGTGAGCTCCTGGCATTAAAGTGGTGAGCGAGCGATTTGGCGGCTGCATCAATTAGTTTGCTCTGGAGCCCTCCTTCCCGAGCCAAGACAAAAAATGTGTGAGCCGGAGGCGAAAAACTGTGAGCTCGCTCACACTGACTCAGCTTAGAGGGAACACTGGTCCTGAGCAAACCAAACCTCGTTGGTGTACATTATGAGAATTCCCACATGCACAGGACAAACCCGAGTGAAGTCACGGAGCCCTCCCCATGTTCCTTGGTTATGCACAGCTCTCAGCCACAGATAAAAAACATCACCAGGAACTGGGCCGCCCTTGCACTGGCTTGGCCCCGTGGAAGTCCCCTCCGCCGCCCGTTGCCCCCGAAAGAGAGCGATCTACCCGTTCGCCTTCAACGCAGACTGCCCCCAACTCACCATTCCATGCTTACATCAGAGCTCTGCTGGCCGCTGCGCCACCATTCGAGGAAAAAGGAAAGGAATTTCCCCCGAATGCTATTTTTAGCACCACCCCCTTTCGTTTGCTCCCTTCTGAGAAGAATCCCGACAAGCCCGACTTTAGCCCTTCAAGAACACACTTTTTATTCTGATTTATTAGACCTACTGGAGAGCATCTGAACTGTTTGTTATACAGAAGAGGCAGGAAAGGCGGAAGGTGAAGAGAAACAGAGGCGGGGGTCATTTTTCACTGTCGGCCACGGAATCTGCCGGCCGAAACATTAATGTAGAACAAGCCAAAGATTTTTGGTTGACAAAGTTCACCAGCCAGGGGGCCACAGACGTGCGCACACATTAACAGTCTTCCAGCCAGTGTTCCCTCTAAGCTGAGTTAGTGTGAACTAGCTCACAGTTTTCTAGCCTCTGGCTCACACCTTTTTGTCTTAGCTGAGGAAGGAGGGCTCCAGAGCAAACTAATTCATGCAGCAGACAAATCGCTCGCTCACAACCTTAACGCCAGTAGCTCACAAAGTGGAAGTTTTGCTCACAAGACCCCACAACTTAGAGGGAGCATTCCTTACAGCACATACTTTATTTGTATAGCTTATCTAATCAAAACTCTACCTCTTTACCCTAAGAGAGCCAGTTTGGTGTAGTGGTTAAGTGTGCGGACTCTAATCTGAGAGAACCGGGCTTGATCCCCCACTCCTCCACTTGCACCTGCTGGATGACCCTGGGCAAGCCATAGTTCTATCAGAGCTGTTCTCTCACAAGTAGTCCTCCAAAGAGCTCTCTCAGCCCTGCCTACCTCACAGGGTGTCTGTTGTGGGGAGGGGAAGGGAGAGGAGTTTTGTAAGCCGCTCTGAGGCTCCCAGTGAAGGTCGGGGGAATAAATCCAATCTCCTCTTCTTCTTTTCTCCCTTTCTCCCAATACAAGAACTCGTGGGCACTCAAGGAAATTGCTGAGCAGTTGGGTTAGAACAGATAAGTCAAAGAGTGATTCACATATGGCAGGAGGTTGTGGCAGCTACAAGCACCGACGGCTTCAAGAGGGAAATGGATAAGCATATGGAGCAGAGGTCCATCAGTGGCTATTAGCCACAAGATATAGAAAGGGACTCTTGGTCTGGGGCAAGTGATGCTCTGTATTCTTGGGGGGGGGCAACAGTGGGAGGGCTTCTGGTGTTCTGGCCCCACCGCAGGACCTCATAAGAACATAAGAACATAAGAGAAGCCAATGTTGAATCAGGCCAATGGCCCATCTAGTCCAACACTCTGTCACACAGCGGCCAAAATATACCAGGTGCCATCAGGAGGTCCAACAGTGGGGCCAGGGCACCAGAAGCCCTCCCACTGCTGCCCCCTCCAGCACCAAGAATAGAGTGCATCACCTGCCCCAGATTGAGAGTTCCCATCTATACCCTGTGGCTAATAGCCACTGGTGGACTTCTGCTCCAGATGTTTATCTAATTCCCTCTTGAAACTGTCCATGCTTGCAGCTGCCACGACCTCCTGTGGCAGTGAATTCCATATGAATTCTGATGGCCCCTGGTATTTCTGGCCCCTGTGTGACCCAGAGTGTTGGACTGGATGGGCCATTGGCCTGATCCAAGATTGGCTTCTCTTATATTCTTATGGATAAACATCTGGAGCAGAGGTCCATCAGTGGCTCTTAGCCACAAGGTACAGATAGGGACTCTCAGTCTGGGACAAGGGATGCTCTGTATTCTTGGTGCTGGGGGGTGTCAACAGTGGGAGGGCTTCTAGTGTCCTGGCCGCACTGCTGGAACTCCTAATGGCACCTGGTATTTTTGGCCACTGTGTGACACAGAGTGTTGGACTGAAGAGGCCATTGGCCTGATCCAACATTGGCTTTTCTTATGTTCTTATGGATAAACATCTGGAGCAGAGGTCCATCTGTGGCTGTTAGTCACAAGGTACAGACAGGAACTCTCAGTCTGGGGCAAGCAATGCTCTGTACTCTTGGTGCTGGGGGTGGTCAACAGTGGGAGGGCTTCTGGTGTCCTGGCCCCAGTGCTGGACCTCCTGATGGCACCTGGTCTTTTTGGCCACTGTGTGACCCAGGCTGTTGGACTGGAAGGGCCATTGCCCTGATCCAACACTGGCTTCTCTTATGTTCTTATGGATAAACATATGGAGCAGAGGTCCATCAAGTGGCTATTAGCCACAAGGTTTAAATAGGAACTCTGGGGCAGGTGATGCTCTGTCTTCTTGGTGCTTGGGGGGGTCAACAGTGGGAGGGCTTCTAGTGTCCTGGCCCCACTGCTGGACCTCCTGATGGCCCCTGGTATTTTTGGCCACTGTGTGACACAGAGTGTTGGACTGGAGGGGCCATTGGCCTGATCCAGCATTGGCTTCTCTTATGTTCTTAATTTCATCAGATCTCAGAAGCTAAGCAGGGTCCAGTACTGCTATGCAGAGGCAGAGAATGGCAGACCGCCTCTGAAATGTCCCTTGCCTTGAAAACCTTACGGGGTCACCAAAAATTGACTGCAACTTGACGGCAAAAAGAAATAAGTGGCTTGCGGATCCCCCAAAGACAAGCCTAATTGCTATTTTAACACTGGAGTTCTGCTTACATGACCAAGTACTTCCGCTCTTACGCACAAGTCGTTTCATAAGAGGAAGTCGCAAGATCGTGCCGGTACTTGGAAACAACAAGCCAGGTGGGATGGGGAAACCTGCTCGCCCGCTTTGTTTTTATCAGCTCCGTCCATCTGCCAGCGCTTTGTCACAGACTCGACAGCTGGCCGTCTGGGGGAGGAAGCGGTTGACAACACGCGACAAGAGAGAGGCAGGCAACCTCTAGAGAGGTGTCTTTATACAGTGAGGCCCGTTTTTATGCAGACCCCGGCCGATTAGGCAAAATGAGTACGAGTCCCGTGCTCCCTTGCTCATCACGTCTTCCAAAACTACTGAACTTTAAGAACCTGGAGTCCTGTGTCTAGTTCTGGGCACCACACTTTAGGAAGGTTGTTGACAAGCTCGAGCGTGTCCAGAAGAAGGCAACTGGGAGGGTGAGAGGGCTGGAATCCAAGTCTTATGAGGAAAGGCTGAAAGAGTTGGGTATGTTTAGCCCGGGAAAGAGAAGGCTTAGAGGGGACATGATGGCAGTCTTCAAATATTTCAAGGGCTGTCATGTAGAATAGGAGCAGATCTATTCTCTCTTGCTCCAGACTGCAAGACTAGATTTAATGGGTGGAAATTACAAGGGAGTCGTTACTGGCTAAATATCAGGAGAAACTCCCTAACTGTCAGAGTGGTTGAGCAGTGGAACAGCCTGCCTCAGGAGGTGATGGATGCTCCTTCCCTGGACGTTTTCAAGCAGAGGTTGGACGACCATCTTTTGGGTATGCTGTAGGTATGCAGGGCTCTCTTTCGGCTGTGCTCCTGCAGAGGTGCAGGGGGTTGGACTGGATGACCTGCAAGGTCCCTTCCAACTCTAACATTCTATGATTCTATGGACCTGTGACATAAACCAGTGCAGGTGGGGCTGGTTGCCGCAAGCCCCACCCACTGCACCCATCTCATACTCTTGAGCCCCTAATTCTTATTTATTGGCTTCAACTTTACCCTGCCTTTCTCACCAATGGGAGCCCAAAGCTCTTTACATCACCCTAAAGCCAGTTTGGTGTAGTGGTTAAGTGCGTGGACTCTAACCTGGGAGAACTGGGTTTGATTCCCCACTCCTCCACTTGCAGCTGACTGGAAGCCATAGAGCTGTTCTCTCAAGGGCAGTTCTCGAAAGAGCTCTCTCAGCCCCACCTACCTCACAGGGGGTCTGTTGTGGGGAGGGGGAGGGAAAGGAGACTGTAAGCTGCTCTGAGACTTCGAGTGAAGGGCGGGGGATAAACCCAATCTCTTCTCTCTTCTTATGAGGAAGGGCTGAAAGAGTTGGGTCTGTTTAGCCTGGGAAAGAGAAGGTTTAGAGGGGACAGGATTGCAGGCTTCCAGTATTTGAAGGACTGTTATGTAGAAGATGGAGCAGATCTGTTTTCTCTTGCTTCGGATTGCAAGACTAGATCTAATGGGTGGAAATGACAAGGGAGTCGTTCCCGGCTAGATATCAGGAGAAACTTCCTAACTGGAAGAGTGGTTGAGCAGTGGAACAGTCTGCCTCAGGAGGGGGTGGATGCTCCTTCGCTGGACGTTTTCAAGCGGAGGCTGGACGACCATCTTTTGGGTATGTTATAGGGCTTCGCTCCTGCAGAGTGCAGGGGTTGGACTGGATGACCTGCTAGGTCCCTTCCAACTCTTAACATTCTGTGATTCTATGATTCTATGCCAAGGAGAAATTACGCACGCCCAATGCACACTTCTAGCCTCGGCCCAGGTAAAACCCAGTGCCCATCACCCCATCTAATAACGGCCCACACTCGGCGACGCCGGCTTGCGATCCTACGAGAGCCACAGTTCTTTCCTGCCGTGCCGTTCACACAGGCCTTCTCTCGCTGTGCAATTTGTCCTGCTTTCACCCTTGTTTGTCCGCCCCAGTGCCTCCCGCTACGTCTTGGCGATGCAACAGGGGAGATGCATCAATCATGCCTCTCCAGACAGCAGGTCCGTGCCAGCTGCAAGACTTTTAACCGTACTAAAACACAGCTAAGCGACTGCCTGGGTGGAGGGTGAACAAAGCGAGAGGCACAAGGTCTCCGCGTGCATGACTGGAACACTGCACTCCAATGAGTCCGCCGGACAAGAGAGGTCAACCCGACAGTGTCCAGGAGCGGTCACGCCCCATCGGAGCCCTGGATTAAGCAGCTGGTTAAGGGGATATTTTAACCCCGATGGCATAGGCGGATTTCAAAGGACAGGAATGAGGTCGCTCGCCTAGGATTCCAGAAAGACCCCGCTGCTGCCACACATCCCCTTTTCCGGTTTTATCAAACCCAGGCAAGACTCCTTCCGAATGGAGCCTCTCAAAGTCTCTCTCTCTCTCTCTCTCTCTCTCACACACACACACACACACACCTGTACCCCTCTTGCACTTTTTTAAAAAATATTGGGAATTCTGCAGCTCCAGAAACACTGTATTGACACCAAATTCACAATACTTGATGTTCAAATAAAAAATACTAGGGGAGGAGGAGGAGGAGGAGAAGAAGAAGAGGAGGAGGAGGAAGAGGAGGAAGAAGAGGAGGAAGAAGAGGAGATTGGATTTATGCCCCGCCCTTCACTACCCAAAGGAGTCTCAGAGCGGCTCACAAACTCCTTTCCCTTCCCCTCCCCACAACAGACACCCTGCGAGGGAGGTGGGGCTGACAGAGCTCTGACAGAAACGGCTCTTTTTTCAAGAACAGCTGTGCCAGAACTACGGCTTGCCCAAGGTCATCCAGCAGATGCAAGTGGAGGAGTGGGGAATCAAACCCGGTTCTCCCAGATTAGAGTCTGCGCACTTAACGACGACACCAAATTGACCGGGGGGGGTGCGCTTAACCAAAAAAGGGGAGGGAACTTAATCCTGAAACCTGGGATCCAGAATCTAAAAAGGCAGGTCAAACAGAATAGAGGGCCAAAAATAAAAACTTATTTTATATAGTATTAAAAGATACATGTATTTATTGAAGAAGAATTAAAAAGCATATAAGGGCCCAATCACACCTCATGTAAAAATGTCAAAATTTAGCATACAGGGGCCAATGGACTTGACCTGATGCATTTCGGCCTGTACAGGCCTTCAGAGGTCAAACATAATGAGCAGTATATTGGCTTATATCATAGTACAATACAATCATACAATTATGCAACACAGATACAAGATGGACCAGGAAAGAATTGTTCCAACGTGAAACCACTAGGCACAGAATAAAAGTATAAATGAGGCTCCCAAAGATGCGGTCACATGCCAAATGACGTTTCACTGAGGGCGCTTTGGCTAACAATCATTGGAAGGCACTTTCTGGATCAGAAATTATTATCAGTGAAACATCATCTTGTATCTATGCTGCATCATTGTACGATTGTATTGTACTATGATATAAGCCAATATGCTCCTCACACATTTAACCCACTATTCTGTTTGACTTACCTTTTTAGGTTCTGGATCCCAAATAAAAAATATGCCATAGATTAGGAAAACTCAAAGGACGTCGGTGTGATTAGCGAACAAAGCCAAGGAAGCCGTAAAAGACTTCCTTGCCCACTGCTGTGGCAAAACAAACACGAGCCGGAACTCAGGCAAAGAGAATGAGATCCCGTGGCAATGATTCCCTACCCTGAGTCCCCATGGAAGGTCAGCTCCGGAAAGTCACTTTGGGTGGGGTGGCTTAAGTCTCCTTCGCCAGTCGCACGAGTTAAAGGACACTGAAATTTCTCCAAAGCAAATGAGAATGGCTCTTCCTTCCCCCAAAGGTTCAGCACCATATCCAGGACACCTAACGAGCTATCACGGCATGAGTGGGATTCGAACCCGGTTCTCCCGTATCCCACCCAGTGTTCCCTCTAAGCTGTGTTAGTGTGAGCTAGCTCAGGTTTTTTTTAGCCTCCAGCTCACACGTTTTTGTCTCCGCTCAGGAAGGAGGGCTCCAGAGCAAACTGATTTATGCATTAGCCAAATGGCTCGCTCACAGCTTTCGTATCGGGAGCTCACAAAGTGGAATTTTTGCTCACAAGACTCCATAGCTTAGAGGGAGCACTGATCCCGATCTGACATTGGTTGTTGCGCTGCAAGGCCACGTCACTCCTGGAGAGGCACAGCCCACTTTTCCCACCCTGCACGTGTTCGAGGACGCTTCCATATGCTTGGTCGGTCCAACTTGCAGGGAACTCTCAGTCTGGGGCAGGTGATGCACTCTATTCTTGGTGCTTGGGGGGGCAGCAGTGGGAGGGCTTCTGGTGTCCTGGCCCCAATGCTGGACCTCCTGATGGCACCTGGTATATTTTGGCCGCTGTGTGACAGAGTGTTGGACTAGATGGGCCATTGGCCTGATTCAACATGGGCTTCTCTTATGTTCTTATGTTCTCTTATGTTCTTATGACTCTCTAAGCAACTGGAAATTTGAGGACTGCACCCAAGGGCTTTTTCATAGACGCCTTATGCTCTACCACTGAGCTACAATTCCTTTCTTATTTAATTTATACCCTGCCTCTCTCCTCAGTGAGGACCCAAAGCGGCCTACACCGCTCTCCTCTCCTCCCTTTCATCCACACAACAACCCTGTGAGGTAGACTAGGCTGAGAGATAGTGACCAGCCCAAGGCCTCCCAATGAGCTTCCCATGGCACAAGTGGAGATTTGAATCTGGGTCTCCTAGATATTAGTCTGACACATAAGAACGTAAGAGAAACCATGTTGGATCAGGCCAATGGCCCATCCAAGCCATCACAGTGGCCAAAACACAGGGGCTGTCAGGAGATCCACCAGTGGGGCCAGAACCCCAGAAGGTCTCCCACTGTGGCCCCCAAGCAACAAGAATACAAAGCATCACAGCCCCAGACATAAGAAAAGCCATGCTGGATCAGGCAAATGACCCATCCATTCCAACACTGTGTCACACAGTGGCCAAAATCCAGGGGCCATCAGGAGGTCCACCAGCGGAGCCAGAACCCCAGAAGACCTCCCACTGTGGCCCCCCCAAGCAACAAGAATACAAAGCATCACTGCTCCAGACATAAGAACACAAGAGAAGCCAATGTTGGATCAGGCCAATGGCCCATCCAGTCCAACACTCTGTGTCACACAGTGGCCAAAACCCAGGGGCCATCAGGAGGTCCACCAGTGGGGCCAGAACCCCAGAAGACCTCCGTCTTTCTGTGTTATACCTCTGAGGATGCCAGTCACAGCTACTGGCGAAACATCAGGTCCTACAATGCCAAGACCACGGCCATACAACCCGGAAAATCTACAACAGCTGATACTGACTTTGTTGACCAAGGGTCTGATTCAGCCCAAGGCAGCTTCATTTGTGTTTAGGGGGTGACAGAACATCTGCTTGGCATGCAGAAGGTCCCGGGTTCCATCCCCAGCATCTCCAGTTAAAAGGACCAGGCGGTAGGTGATGGGAAAGACCTTTCTCTGCCAGAGACCCTGGAGAGCCGCTGCCGGTCTGAGTAGACAATATTGACCTTGATGGACCGACGGTCTGATTCGGCAGAAGGAAGCATCATGCGTGTTCACTAAAGCCTCTCTCGGGCCCGGGATGGCTCTTGTCCTAGTCTGGCAAAGACACATTATCAGCGTGTTTAAGCTACTTTTTCCGAGCCAAAGTGTCTCTGCACGACGGGTCGCTCTGCTGCCACCTTCTGAAACCGCAGCTGCCGCTGCTGCATACGGCAAACGGGTATCACTAAAAATAGCTCCTTTCCCACAGTTATGTCCCCAGCTGCAGAGGGCGGAGGGAGAACGGTCAGTTCAAAGGGGATGAGCTCATAGGGTGGTTCTAACTGGAGCCGAGGCCTGGAACCAACGTCTCTGCAGCTTTGGGTCTGAGCCTCGTCTCAGTCAAAGTGTTAACACAGCAGTATGGAAGCCAGGAGAACATCTTAAGACAATACTGAGAATTCCGAGATGCAAAGGGCATTTTAGCTTGGAGAAACGACGGCTGAGGGGTGACACGATCGAGGTATATAAGATTATGGATGGGATGGGGCAGGTAGAGAAAGAGGTACTTTTCTCCCTTTCTCACAATACAAGAACTCGTGGGCACTCCATGAAGTTGCTGAGTGGTCGGGTTAGAACGGATAAAAGAAAGTACTTCCTCACCCAAAGAGTGATTAACACATGGTATTCACTGCCACAGGAGGAGGTGGTGGCAGCTACAGGCATGGACGCCTTCAAGAGGGAATTAGATAAGCATATGGAGCAGAGGTCCCTCAATGGCTATTAGCCACAAGGTATAGATAGGGACTCTGGGGCAAGGGATGCGCTGTATTCTTGGTGCTTCGGAGGGTCAAAAGTGGGAAGGCTTCTAGTGTCCCGGCCCCACTGGTGGACCGCCTGATGGCACTTGGCATTTTTGGCCGCTGTGTGACACAGAGCGTTGGACTGGATGGGCCGTTGGCCTGATCCAACATTGGCTTCTCTTATGTTCTTATGACACTTGGAGGCAGGGCCCATCAGAACCGAGGTTCTGCTTCTGAAATACGAGATGAATGATACCAGGGGCTCCAACAGATAAATGGGACTGAATGGTTGACACCTATCTATAGATTCATCGATGCTGTTTTCCAAGGTGAGAGAAAGAGCGATCACAAATGCACCTGGGAGGAAATGTTGCCAGAGATTGAACGTGGGACTTACTGCATGCAAAGCAACAGGGCTGACCACATCCCCTTAATGATGCATCGGCAAACACGGCAATAAGAAGAGAAAAGAGAAGAGAAGAGAAGAGAAGAGAAGAGAAGAAGAAGAGAAGAGAAGAGAAGAGAAGAGAAGAGAAGAGAAGAGAAGAGAAGAGAAGAGAAGAGAAGAGAAGAGAAGAGAAGAGAAGAGAAGAGAAGAGAAGAGAAGAGAATGGATTGGATTTATACCCCGCCCTTCACTACCCAAAGGTGTCTCAGAGCGGCTTACAATCTCCTTTCCCTTCCCCTCCCCACAACAGACACCCTATGAGATAAGTGGGGCTGAGAGAGCTCTGACAGAAACTGCTCTTTTTTCAAGAACAGCTCTTGTCAGAACTATGGCTTGCCCAAGGTCATCCAGCCAGGTGCAAGTGGAGGAGTGGGGGAATCAAACCCGGTTCTCCCAGATTAGAGTCCGCGCACTTAACCACGACACCAAACTGGTCTCCTGAGAGAACAGCTCTGACAGAACTGTGGCTTGCCCAAGGTCATCCAGCAGGTGCAAGCGGAGGAGTGGGGGAATCAAACCCGGTTCTCCCAGATTAGAGTCCGCGCACTTAACCACGACACCAAACTGGTCTCCTGAGAGAACAGCTCTGACAGAACTGTGGCTTGCCCAAGGTCATCCAGCAGGTGCAAGCGGAGGAGTGGGGGAATCAAACCCGGTTCTCCCAGATTAGAGTCCGCGCACTTAACCACAACACCAAACTGGTCTCCTGAGAGAACAGCTCTGACAGAACTGTGGCTTGCCCCAGGTCATCCAGCAGGTGCAAGCGGAGGAGTGGGGGAATCAAACCCGGTTCTCCCAGATTAGAGTCCACGCACTTAACCACGACACCAAACTGGTCTCCTGAGAGAACAGCTCTGACAGAACTGTGGCTTGCCCCAGGTCATCCAGCAGGTGCAAGCGGAGGAGTGGGGGAATCAAACCCGGTTCTCCCAGATTAGAGTCCGCACACTTAACCACGACACCAAACTGGTCTCCTGAGAGAACAGCTCTGACAGAACTGTGGCTTGCCCAAGGTCATCCAGCAGGTGCAAGGGAGGAGTGGGGGAATCAAACCCGGTTCTCCCAGATTAGAGTCCGCGCACTTAACCACCGCGCCAACCTGGCTCAAGCCGTTTTAGAACGGGAGACTTTAAACACCCCCCAACCTGGAATGTCTTTTGAAGGAAATCGTCATCCTAGATGGTCTATAAACAGGTTGTTCTCTGCTCCCGCCCTCTCTCAACCCATATTTAGAGCAGAGACCGATTTTTGTCCTACACGAAAGCTCAACTAAAATTAGCTGCCAATTTTAATTAGAACACAGCTCTTGGGGGAAAGTCAGAATCGCATCTTTGAGCATGTGGCCTGGAACAGAGCCTCACCGACCTTCCCGGAAGTTTCACCTGCGTGTTAAGAACGGTCACTTAAATGAAGTCTTCTGGACAGCACCAAATGCTTGACGGGAAATCCCTGGGAAAATCAACAGCCCGTTCAGAACCCCTTATCAGTTCCTTGGTGAACTAGTACAGATGTCTGTATGTACACAGACACCCATTTCTCTCTCCCCCCTTGCAGACTGATCTCCCTTCTGAAGCTCTGGTCAGAAGGAAAAATGCATTCTCTTTCCTGGGAAGTTCTTCAGGGGTGCTTTGGCGAGCATCTAAAGGGAGGAGGAGGAGGAGAAGGAGGAGGAGGAGAAGGAGAAGGAGGAGGAGAAGGAGAAGGAGAGGAGGAGGAGGAGGAGGAGGAGGAGGAGGAGAACGAGAAGGAGAGGAGGAGGAGGAGGAGAACGAGAAGGAGGAGGAGGAGGAGGAGAGGAGGAGAGGAGGAGGAGAGGAGGAGGAGGAGGAGAGGAGGAGGAGGAGGAGAGGAGGAGGAGGAGGAGAAGGAGAGGAGGAGGAGGAGAGGAGGAGGAGAGGAGGAGAGGAGGAGGAGAAGGAGGAGGAGGAGCAGAAGGAGGTGGAGGAGGAGGAGGAGAAGGAGAAGGAGGAGGAGGAGGAGGAGGAGGAGGAGGAGGAGGAGGAGGAGAAGGAGAAGGAGAAGGAGGAGGAGGAGGAGGAGGAGGAGGAGGAGGATTTACTGGATTTATACCCCGCCCTTCACTTGGAGTCTCAGAGCAGCTCACAAACTCCTTTCTCTTCCCTTCCCTGCAACAGACACCCTGTGAGCAGTGTTCCCTCTAAGCTATGGAGTCTTCTGAGCAAAAATTCTACTTGGTGAGCTCCTGGCATTAAAGTTGTGAGCAAGTGATTTGGCTACTGCATAAATGAGTTTGCTCTGGAGCCCTCCTTCCTGGGCTAAGACAAAAATCTGTGAGCTGGAGGCTAAAAAACAGTGAGCTAGCTCACACTAACTCAGCTCAGAGGGAACATTGCCTGTGAGGTAGGCGGGGCTGAGAGAGCTCTTGACAGAAACTGCTCTTGTTCAAGAACAGCTGTGCCAGAGCTTGTGACTAACCCAAGGTCACACCAGCAGGTGCAAGTGGAGGAGTGGGGAATCAAACCCGGTTCTCCCAGATTAGAGTCTGCACAGTTAGCCACTATACCAAACTGGCTCTCATAAACTCATTCATCCATGAAGCCCATATTTAAACCACAACGGTATGACAGGAAGCACACAGGAAGGGCAGAAAGCTAGAAGGGGTGTCAGCTTTACCCAGCAGGGGATGGGGTGGGTGGGGAGAGAATGTCAGTTTTTAGGAGCCAGAGTCACAAAACACCAGTCCCGGGCAATCAGGAACCATCCTTTCAAATCCCAGGTGCTGATGCATTCCCTGGTCCAAACATCCAAGCGTTCGCATTTGTTTCCCCAATCTCACATTTGCTAGGGTGTGCAAAGCTGCGTGCACCACACTGAGCTGGTCTCACGCCATAAGACATCCCAGGGAAACGTGTCTCCTTTCTCTCCATCCCGCAAAAAGCTCGGTGGCACATTTTCTGACATTGCTTTGCATGATGCATGGCTTCAACACCACCCACACGGGGCCTCCCCCAATAACACCCCGACCGGCGTCTCCTCCACCCGCGTCCCTCGACCGCACAAGCCGTCACGCTGGTCTCTCTCTGCCCACCCTCCACAGCCCTGTTCAACCTGCAGCATCCCCCACCTTCTTTACTAAGGCCAAATTTCCCTGTTTAGTTCTACCGACAATACGTTGCTCCCTCTTTCATCTTTCTCCCTCACCCTCCGCCAACGAAAGTAGTTTTTAAAGAAAAAATATAGAAGTTGACAAGGAGAGCGTGTCTCTCTTCTCAGCCATCTCCCACCTTCAGCTTAATGACATGAGAACACCAGAAGAGCCCTGCTGGATCAAGCCAGTGGTCCATCTAGTCCAGCATCCCCTCTCATGCAGTGGCCAACCAGTTCCTCAGGAGGGCCAGCAACAGGGCAGGGAGGTCAAGGCCTTCCCTGAGAAGAACCTCAGGAGAGCCCGGCTGGCTCAGACCAGGGAGGGTCCCTCTAGTCCAGCCTCCCGTCTCACACAGTGGCCAGCCAGTTCCTCTGGAGGGCCAACAACAGGGCAGAGAGGCTGAGGCCTTCCCCTGAGAAGAGCATCAGAAGAGCCCTGCTGGGTCAGACCAGGGAGGGTCCATCTAGGCCAGCCTCCCCTCTCACGCAGTGGCCAACCAGTTCCTCCGGAGGGCCAACAACAGGGCAGAGAGGCCGAGGCCTTCCCCTGATAAGAACCTTAGAAGAGCTCTGCTGGGTCAGACCAGGGAGGGTCCATCTAGTCCAGCATCCCCTCTTACGTAGTGGCCAACCAGTTCCTCCGGAGGGCCAACAACAGGGCAGAGAGGCCGAGGCCTTCCCCTGAGAAGAACCTCCAGAGAGCCCTGCTGGGTAAAACCAGGGAGGGTCCACCTAGTCCAGCATCCCATCTCACACAGTGGCCAATCAGTCCCTCTGGAGAGCCAACAGCAGGGCAGAGAGGCCGAGGCCTTCCCCTGAGACGAAGATCAGAAGAGCTCCGCTGGACCAGACCACTGAGGGTCCATCTAGTCCAGCCTCCCGTCTCGCACAGGGGCCGACCAGTTTCTCAGGAGGGCCAGCAACGGGGCATGGCGGCCGAGTATGCAAACAGCCAACAGGTGATTATAATAAGATGCCAGAGAAAACTGGAGTTCATTAATCTTATGGATTTTTTCTGGGTTCTGAAGAATCGTGGCTGGTTTTGTGCACTCGAAAAAAATGGCCTCATTCAGTAACGTAGCTCCAGTATTCAAATTCTGACACACTAAAAATCGCTGCAGTGAAGTACTGCGGCCGTCTTTTACGGCTCCAGCTGCTGAAGTGCATTTTCCCCACCTCATTACCTCAGCCTCTCTTCAACTTCAGCCACTATCTGAATACAGAGGTGCAGATTCCCAGCACTTTTTCCACTTCCTTCACGTGTGCCCATGAAGCGAGTATGCCACAAAGGAAGCACATGAGCACACTGTAGTGGAACACTTGACCTGGATGCAGAAGGACCCAGGTTTAGTCGCTGGTATCTCCAGTTAAAAAGGATCATGCAGCAGGCAATGTGAAAAACCTCCACACCTGAGATCCTGGAGCGCCATTACCAGTCAGAACTGACAGACCTCTGGTTTGATGTGGTATAAGGGAGCCTTGCATATGCATGTTTCTCTTCTGGTATCCACTGTTACTAAATCTGGGCTACTCTACAACAAGATACAAACAGACCAGTGTTCCCTCTAAGCTTTAATGCTGGGAGCTCCCAAAGGAGAATTTCTGCTCACAAGACTCCACAGCTTAGAGGGAGCATTGCAGCCAGTGTTCCCTCTCCGCTGAGTTAGTGTGAGCTTGCTCACCACTTTTTAGCCTCTGGCTCACCCATTTTTATCTTCACTCAGGAAAGATGGCTCTGGAGCAAGCTAATTTATGCCGGAGCCAAATCGCTCACTCACGACTTTAATGCCGGGAGCTCACAAAGTAGAATTTTTGCTCACAAGAATCCACAGCTTAGAGGGAGCATGGAAACAGACCCATCGTGAAATGCAGCTTTCTGTTGTCGGTTGCTTTAGCAACACACCCTTGCTTTGGAAGTCAGCACAAACGATCACAAAGCAAAGGATCACACGAGTCACCGTATTTTATTGTCGTGTGGGACAGGGTGTGTGGACGGAAGCAAGGACTGTGGTTTCTGGTCCAGTTCTGTGTTCTGCTGTGGTCAGTGGCATTTTATTCACACACATACTGAATCAGACCCTCGATCCATCAAAGCTGGCACTGTATACTCAGACTGCCAGTGGCTCTCCGGGCTCTCAGGTCTTCCCACAACACCTACTGCCAGATCCTTTAACCGGGGAATGAACCTGGGATCTTCTGCGGATCAGACGCTCTGCCACTGAGCCACAGCCCCTCCCTCGCTGAATATTTGCTGCTCCCCGCTGGGCTCTAACTATTTTTTATTTCTGCACACGGGGCCCCGGACACCGCTTAGCCGAGAATCGTTACGCAGCGCACAATTTATTAAAAGCAATAGAGGGCAGGAGAGAAACGGTCTTTTGGGGCACAGATCCCTGACAAGAGAAACTGGAAGAGAGAAGGACGCAGGCTTGCTTTGGGTCCCGATAGGAGAGAAAAGCAGGGTCTAAATAAAACAAGCAAATCAATAAATTAGATCAAGACAGGTAACGGTATTAGTCTGTCCGTAGCGGCAGAACAGAGCCAGAGTCCGGTGGCAGTTTGGTGTAGTGGTTAAGTGCACGGACTCTTATCTGGGAGAACCGGGTTTGATTCTCCACTCCTCCACTTGCACCTGCTGATGTGATCTTGGGTCAGTCACAAGCTCTGGCACAGCTGTTCTCTCAAGGACAGTTTCTGTCAGAAGTTCTCTCAGCCCCGCCTACCTCCCAGGGTGTCTGTTGTAGGGAGGGGAAGGGAAAGGGGTTTGTCAGCCGCTCTGAGACGCCAAACTCTTCTTCTTCTTCTTCACCTTAAGGACTATGACAGAGTAGGCGCTTTCAGGAGAGCCACTGCTACAAACGGGCTAACACGGCTACCGTTCTTGATCTATCTCCATGAGGGGCACCACATTTAGGCGTAGGGAATGGAAATCCATCAACCTCGTGCTATCTGAAGAAGTGAGCAGCGTGACTCGCAAAGAAAGCTCCTCCCCTGCCCCAAATTCTGCTAGTCTTTCAGGGGCTCCCGGACTCTGGCTCTTTTCTACTGCTACAGATGGACAACTACCCATCCTGATCTGTCTCCAGCAGTGTTCCCTCTAAGCTGAGTTAGCGTGAGCCAGCTCACAGTTTTTTAGCCTCCAGCTCACACATTTTTGTCTTAGCCCAGGAAGGAGGGCTCCAGGGCAAACTAATTGGTGCAGCAGCCAAATCGCTCGCTCACAACTTTAATGCCAGGAGCTCACAAACTAGAATTTTTGCTCACAAGACTCCACAGTTTAGAGGGAGCACTAGTCTCCAGGGATGGAAGAAAAGCAGAATGCTAGGTTTTTTTGTTTTTGTGTAATGTTTCCAGCAATTGTGAGCTCCATTCAGGATCTATGACAGCAGTCCAATGCTCCCTCTAAGCTGTGGAGTTCTGTGAGCAAAAATTCTACTTTGCGAGCTCCTGGCATTAAAGCTGTGAGCGAGTGATTTGGCTACTGCGTAAATTAGTTTGTTCTGGAGCCCTCCTTCCTGAGCCAAGACAAAAAAATGTGTGAGCTCGAGGCTAAAAAACTGTGAGCTAGCTCACACTAACTCATCTTAGAGGGAACACTGGTAGCATCCCATCTTGACTCCTGGCACGCCTGAGAGAGAATAAGTCATAAGAACATAAGAAGAGAAGCCAGTGTTGAATCAGGCCCATGGCCCCTCCAGTCCAACACTCTGTGTCACGCAGTGGCCAAAAATACCAGGTGCCATCAGGAGGTCCAGCAGTGGGGCCAGGATATGAGAAGCCCTCCCACTGTTGACCCCCCTCCAAGCACCAAGAATACAGAGCATCCCTTGCCCCAGCCTGAGAGTTCCTATCTATACCTTAAGGACTTAAGAACATAAGAGAAGCCAGTATTGGATCAGGCCATTGGCCCACCTAGTCCAACACTCTGTGTCACCCAGTGGCCAAAAACACCAAGTTCCATCAGGAGGTCCAGCAGTGGGGCCAGGAGACTAGAAGCCCTCCCACTGCTGCCCCCCCAGCACCAAGAATACAGAGCATCACTTGCCCCAGTCTGAGAGTCCCTATCTATACTTTGTGGTTAATAACCACTGATAGACCTCTACTCCCTATGTTTAACCAATTCCCTCTTATAAGAACATAAGAGAAGCCAACGTTGGATCAGTCCAATGGCCCCTCCAGTCTAACACTCTGGGCCACACAGTGGCCAAAAACACCCGGTGCCATCAGGAGGTCCACCAGTGGGGCCAGGACACTGGAAGCCCTCCCACTGTTGACCCCCCCCCAAGCACCAAGAATACAGAGCATCCCTTGCCCCAGACATAAGAACATCAGAGAAGCCCATGTTGGATCAGGCCAATAGCCCACCTAGTCCAACGCTCTGTGTCACACAGTGGCCAAAAATACCAGGTGCCCTCAGGAGGTCCAGCACTCTTACCCAGGTTCGAGTCCAGCAGCACCTTTTAAGACCAAAAGTTTAATTCTTGGTATAAGCTTCCATGTGCATGCAGGACACCAACGCTCCCTCTAAGCTGAGGAGTCTTGTGAGCAAGAATCCTACTTTGCGAGCTCCCGGCATCAAAGTTGTGAGCCAGCAATTTGGCTGCTGCATCAACCAGTTGGCTCTGGAGCCACATCCCTTCCTGAGCTGAGACAAAAAAATGTGTGAGCTGGAGGCTAAAAAACTGTGAGCCGGCTCACGCTTACCCAGGCTTAGAGGGAACACTGGCAGTGGACCCCCCCCAATTCTCCAGCAAGAGGGAGGGGGGCTTCCTCGCCCCCTCTCCCAAAACTCAAGCCCAGGTCCTCAATGAGGAGGAGGAGCCACACCCGGCCCCGCCCCCCAGAGACACGCCCCGCCCCCCGCCTCAGCACTCGCCTTCTTGCCCCGCTTGCCTTCCTCCTCCATGTCTCAGGCGGGGCCCGGAGCCATCTCCCCGCCCGGGACCCCCCTCGGCCTTCAGTGCGCCGCCATCTCCGCGCCGGGGAGCGCCGGAGGCTTAGCGAGGGGAAGAGGCGCCGCCGCCGCGGCAACAACTTTTCAATCCTGCCGCCATCTTGGGCGTCGGCATTCCCGGCATGCCCCGCGCGCCCCTCGCCTCAGGCAGGGCCTCGCCGAGGCCCGGAGGGCTGACGTCAGTCCTCCGAAGGCGAATGAGCGAGAGGAGGACGGAAGGAAGGAGCGGTTGGTGAGGGGGGGAGAGCCGACCGTAGAGCGCATGCGCAACGTCGGGAGAGCGGGGTGCTTAGTGCAAAGGGATAGGAAATGCACTGTCGCGCGCAGCTCTTGCTTCCGGTTGTAGGTAGACGCCGCGGAACAAGAAGCAAGCTTGTGTTACTGGAATGGCTTCGATTCACGTGGTCTGAAGCAACAGAACGAAGTTTGAGTCCCTCGTGGCACCTTTGAGACCAAGAAAAGTTTAATTCTTGGGTATGAGCTTTCGTGTGCGTGAAGATGAGAACATAAGAGAGGCCGATGGCCCCTCTAGTCCAACACACCGTCGCCAATGGCAGATTCACCATTAGGCAGACGAGGCACGTGCTTAGGGCACCAGGGCCAAAGGGGGTACCGCAAAGCTGGGGAAAGGGTGAAAAGGAAAAAAAACAGAATGAAGATTTGTAAAAAAAAAAAATGGATAAAACTCGTGCAAATTAATCGTGGTGCCCCCTCTAGGGTGATCTTCTGTTTTTTCCCCACCATAGAGAACAATGGAGGGAATGGGGGCAACCTGTTTGGGGGCACATAGAATTGTACCCCCTGGTCCAATGTTCTTGAAACTTGGTGGGTATCTTGGGGAGAGGCTCCATCAGCTACCCTGTGAGTTTGGAGCCTTTCCCTCAAATCCCCTCCCCTCCCGCCCCCAGAATATACTCTATGTTTTCACCATTGACTTCAACGGCCCATAGGATATAATGGGGCTGAAATTTACATTCGGCTGCCTGAAAGACTCTCGGGGACGCCGGCTGGGGGCGGGGCTTGGCTCCTGAGCTCCGAGTGCGCTCCCCCCAAAAAGACCCCTGGTTATAACCTTTCTTGTGCATCCAACAAAGTTTAATTCGGGGCATAAGCTTCCCTGTTGCCTGCACACTTCTTATCCTGACCTTCCTGCCAACGCCCTCCGCGTCCTCTAGGGATATGTAATGTAACGGTTGAGGAAGAGGTGTCCCTGCACACGGAAGCTCATACCCAGAATAAAGGTTTGTTGGTCTTAAAGGCGCCACTGGACTCCAAACTTTGTTCTGGAATCATAATGGCAAGCTGGTGGTGGTACCTAAAAGTTCAGCGAGCAGTGAAGAGTATAATTTCTGTGGTCTCTGGACAGTCTGGAATGGATTTCCTCAAATGCATGAAAGCCTGTTCCTTTTTCCTGCCCAGACTAACACGGTTGCATTCCTCTACACAAGCCTACACGCTTCCTTTGCCACGCATTGCAAGTTGCACAGGCACGGGAATTGGACTAGAACCTGCCGTGTCTTAAAGGTACTTTTGTTCTTCCGCCATGATGATTGCCGCTCGGGGATCCTTCATCCTTGCGTTTCCCCGACTCCTCTTGTCTCGCACAGAGACTTTCCCCAGCTGCGATCTAGAACCGGAAGTAATCCAACAGCCCCATGAAGACTGCAATTCCATTAATGCGACCCCCTCCCTACTGAGCCTCCATAGCCCGCCTGCTAGGTGCAAAAAGTTGGACGCTGATTGGCAGTTAGGCCTGTCCGTTAACAGGTTCTGAGCAGACTAGTGGCTACGACCGATCGCTGAGGGGAGGGGCGGAGGCAAAGGAAAGACCGCGTGCTGAAAGGGGCGGAGGGAAACGGGCGTGATGACGTCTCGTGCGTGCGGAAGGTGCTGGCGGATGGCGTGGAGGAAGCGGCGTGTTCCGTCTCCCGGGCAAGGTGAAGCGTGAATCCGTCGCCATCTGTGGCGACGGGAGGCCGGTGCTCGTTGGTGCCGCGGCCTTTGGGGCTTGGGCGGGTCGGGTGGGTTTATCCCGGGCTTATGGGCGCTTAAGCGGAGAGTAGTCGTCGTTACTGGGGCTTCTACTTCGCCGCTCCTTGTCGACTACCATTCCCGAGAGGGAGCGCGGCTTTTTGGTCAGCTTGTGGCGGGGAATTGCCGTACAGTGCATGTTGGGAGTTGTAGTGTATTTGAATAATAACGGGCAGCTCTTGAGTTATCGTAGCAGATAATTGCTCCTTGCTCCTCTGTGCAAACCTGATGGGAGAACCTGGCCTTTTGCGCCTTTGCCAGGTCCCCCTGTGTGAGCCACGTGGGTACGTCGAGTTTAAGCAAGTGGTGGAACTGAGTGTCTGCAAAAACAGGGCTTATGCATAGGAAAAAAAATTGCCCATCCTTACGTGGGGCCTTTGGGTTTCTTTGTGTTGTTAATCCTGTTCTGCCGTGCCTGCTTTTCTCACGGTGACCAGTGTGTGTTGCATCAACCGGGGCCCTCACCTTTCTTCTCTTCCTTCTCCTTTGCAGGTGCCGCCTTCCCCCTGTGGCTTTGAGGCCTGGCGAAAGGGATGCGGTTTTGCAAGGTAATGTCGCCGCAGTGGAGGACTGCTGTTACGTGGCGACGTCCCTTTAGCTGTGGTCCGGCTGTACCTGGGGGTTTAGGGGAGCAGGGGGTCTCCGTGGGGCTGAGCCAGGATGCCTGCCTTCCCCACCCGCCCCAATTTGCTTTGCGATTGTATGCCTGGTGTGCTGGAAAGGGGAGAAAGGAGAGCGGGCTTGCAGTGAGGCCACTTAGTGATGCCTTATTTTTAATTAGGGGATTTGTGTGCCATTTTATACTTTACTGGGGAGTTTACAGCACTGGTTCCCAAAGTGCGCAATACCGCCCCCTGGGGGCGCTGGAACGATCCAGGTGAGTGGTAGGAGCCTTGGGTGCAATTGTGTGGGGGGTGTTAAATAAAAATTTGGGGGCAGAGTTCAGAACCTGTCTAAAGCTGGCCTTTTCCTGCTTTCTCCTGTTCTGCCCCATTGATTCCCCCACTCCTCCACTTGCACCTGCTGATGTGACCTTGGGTCAGTCACAAGCTGTGGCACAGCTGTCCTTGAAAAAGAGCAGTTTCTGTCAGAGCTCTCTCAGCCCCACCCACCTGACAGGGTGTCTGTTGTGGGGAGGGGGAGGGAAAGGAGTTTGTCAGCCGCTCTGAGACTCCCTTGGGTAGTGAAGGGTGGGGTATGAATCCAATCTCCTCTTCTTCTTCCTTGAGTTTGGGGTGGAGGGGGAGAGGGGTCTCCACTGCCAATCTCAGCCACGTGCACCCTTGTGAGACTGGTGTTGCTGCTGGGCTATTGCGTGGTGGCTGCTGCTGGCCCCTGGCTTCAGGTCAACAACATCTTTCTTTACTATATGCAGATTTGTCAGTGCCTCTTTTTGTCCACTTCTTGAAGGTAGACTTCCAGGGGGGTGCTGAGTAATTTTTTTTCTGAAAAGGGGGCAGTAGGCCAAATAAGTTTGGGAACCTCTGGTTTACAGAAATAGCGATGAAGCAAGGGCATTAATGCGTTGCAGTGGTATGTTGCGATGTGCTAAGCAAACGGGGACACAGTTCCCCATCGAGATCAGGGCCCCTGCGGGATCTGACTCAGTTCCACGAGGGTTTGTGAGACAGAGCTGTCCCACCAGGCTTTTGGTTGAGGCAGCGGGCGTCCACATGTGGCCAGGCCTCCCTGAGGTTGCCGTCTCCTACCTGTCGGTCGTCCATCTATCAGAAGCCGAAAATGAGAGATCATGGGAGGAAGTGGAAACCCAAACACAACGTCCGTGACAAAAATAACAGTGTCAATAGAGATACATTTGCAAAATCATTTACTGTAGTCATTCTGTAGAAAGTTCTCTTCTATTATCGCTCACATGCAACGGATACTGCACAATTTAAAATGTGTTCAAGCAGACTATCAAAGTTCGGGTGCTCGAATGCATTTCCCGCATTAGGAATAATAATTTAGATGCTGCTTTAACTGAACATTTTGTTCAAAGCAATCATGCTTTGTGATGATTTTCGTTATTCGGTTTTATTTGTTGCTAATACTACTGTTAACATAAGGGAGGTGTCGCTGCAGGAAGAGGCTCGATGGATATACCGGTTGAATTCACTACTGCCTCATGGGCAACGTTCCCTCTAAGCTGTGGAGTCTTGTGAGCAAAATTTTACTTTGTGAGCTACTGCCATTAATGTTGTGAGCAAGCGATTTGGCTACTTGCATACATTAGTTTGCTCTGGAGCCATCCTTCCTGAGCTGAGACAAAAATGTGTGAGCCAGAGGCTAAAAAACAGTGAGCTAGCTCACACTAACTTAGCTTAGAGGGAACACTGCTCATGGGCTAAACTCGGAACTTGATCTTGATAGTTTTCTGTAATCATAACTGTATTGCGTTAGTTGTAAGTTGAGAACTTTGGCATAGAATGTAGATCGCTTCACAGAGTGGTTTTTGAAAATCACACCCTGTCACTTTAAACATGTTTATAATGTCCAGCCACGGCTGCTAAGGCTTGACACTGGGTGCGTTCAGACAGGCCGTTTAGCTTGCTTTTGGCACGCTTCAGTAACGGATTTTATATCCACATTCACACAACCAACATCTGTGCACCATCCCCAGCCGTCGCTTTCCGGCTCAAACCCCCCTTTAAAACAAGAGTATTTTGTTACCAGGTCCCCAAGTGGTGTTTTCCTGATTCTCTGACGTCTGATCGTTCCTTCTGTGTCTAGCCCCTTCCGCTTGGAAGCCCAAGGCTTCCGCTCTTTGCCCACCATTCTTCCGCTCTTCGCCCGCCATTTTATTTTATCGTCGGCGGTATATGCATAAGCGGAGCTCCGCTCCCGCATTTAA